>JAJPUD010006682.1:0-13627 GCA_023553655.1 Myrmecobius fasciatus | reverse complement strand
CTACTGGTATAAGAAGTCTAAGAAAGTGTTCCTGCTAACCCAGAAGTTAGAGCTCAAATTTAAAAGAAAGGCAGTGAGGCGCTTGGGGGACCTTTGTGTTTAATGCTGCACTGAGAAAGTGTGGTAGGGGGTGGCAGGCTTTTGCTGTAGGGTTTGGTAGTCTACTTGGTTCTGAGCTGAGGTCCTGGTGCTGGTATCTGGGCTATGCTGAAGCCAATAGGGTGTTTCTGCATTTCCCTGGGGCTATTCTTTAGCACTTGTCAGGCACCAGAATCTGGCAGCTGTCTATTAGACATGGTAGAGTTGATGACTACCTATTTGCCTAGGGCTACACTTAAACACATGGAGGTCCAGCCACTGGAGGTTGCCTGTTTGCCCAGGGCTATGCTGAACACTTCACTTATGAAATGAACTAGATAAGAAGTTGCCAAATAATTCTAGTATCTGCCAAGAAAGTTCCAAATAGGATCAAAGAGTATTGAACACGACTGAAACAACTGAGCAACATGTGTGTGTATACATACATATATCTATATCTATCTATCTATTTATCTATAACTATTACTAACATTTGCCTTACTTCTAGTCATTCAGACATATTAACTTTTATTCATTTATAATTGTTGGTAGCTCATGTTGGGCTTGTGGTCAAATGGCATCCTCAAGTCTTTTTCACATGTTGTTCCATCCTTTCAGTTGTGTCTTACTCTCCATGACCCCATTTGTGATTTTCTAGGCAAGGTTTCTGGAGCGGTTTGATATTTCTTTACAGATGAGGAAATGAAGTAAAGAGAGTTAAGTGACTTGCCCAGGGTTGCATAGCTAGTAAGTGTCTGAAAACATGTTTGAACTCAGGAAGATTAATTTTTCTGACTTCAGGTCTAGTACTCTGACTACTACACCTACCTAGCTGACCCTCTTTTTTATGTAAATTGCATAAAATCTGATTTTCCCAAATTGTATTTGTAAAATTGATTTTTCAAACCTAAATGTAGTATTTTATCTTTGTTAAAAATTTTATCTTTTTGTTTTGGATCAGATCTTTAGATTGTGGATATTTTAAAAATCTTAATTCTTTCTTCCATTCAATTAGATATGAATACCTAATAAATCAAAGTAGGCATTTTATTTTATTTTTTTTTTATTATTAATACTTTTTATTTGCAAAACATATGTATGGGTAATTCCTAAACATTAACCCTTACAAAGCTTTCTGTTACAAATTTTTCCCCCCTACTCCCCACCCCTCCCCTAGATGGCAGGATATCCACTACATGATAATTATGTCAAAGTAGGCATTTTAGAATAAAAATATGGACTGATAGCCTCAGTTTCTTCAAATCTATACAACTCAATTTGGTCCTATTAAAAGATTTAAATTATTTTTACTAGGCACAAGACATTGTGTATATTAAAAATATGATATGTATACTTTCAATGAATTTTCACTTCACTCCTGGAACTGGAGCAAAGAAAAAAAGAAAGAAGGGAATGAACATTTATTATGTATTTAAAATATAGCTACTGTGCTAAGCACTTTACATTTATTATCTCTTTTCATCCTCATTATAATACGGTGATGTAAGTGCTATTGTGATCCTTGTTTTACAATTGAGAAAAGTGAGACTCTTGAGCAAGGTCACACAATTGTTGTTTGAAGCTGGATTTCAATTTAGGTCATCCTAATACTAAGTTCAGCACTCAATCCACTATGCCTTCTAGATGCTAAGGATGGAAATTGAACAGAAGAAAAAAATATATATACATATATGTATAATTATATAACAGAATGAGACAATGAATAAAGAAATGGTCTAGGTAAAAGTCACTAGATGTTTTTAGTAAAGAGATCAGCCAAAATTTTTGCTGAGTGGTGTTTATACAATTATGTTGTTTTTGGAAGGTATTCCAAAAGGTCAAAATCATGATGAAGTGAATGGAAGCATGGTATGATGGAAAGAAAATTGTCCTTGAAGTCAAAGAAATTAAGATTTAGTTCCAAATTTATCGCTATCTGTTTGATCTTGAACATGTAACTTCCTCTTTCTAAGCTTCAGTTTCTTTATATATAAAGTGAAAGAGTGGGGCAAGATGATTTTTAAGTGCTTTCCAGAATCCTAGTTTTGTGATTTATCACTGAGAAAATGAGAAACTTTAGGATGGAGGGAGATTCTAATGCTAAAATTTCTGGGAGCATTGGTAATAGACACAAGATCCTTTGCAAATAATTTTAGGAATATTTGACTAGATTCTTATATTACAGCACACAATAGAATTGCAAATACCCTGATTAATGAAGAATCTCCTTTATGGTGAGATCAGTTAACTAGTTGGAGCATCTTATAAGTCCATGAATTTCTTAGTAGTGTTGTAATTAGGATGGAAAATTGAGCTTTTGCCTTCAAGGTGCAAATGTTTAGACTATATGTATATGTATAGGGGACATAATTTGTTCTATTTACAGACTTTCAGCCAACTATACACTTATTCAAAGCCCTCTTCTAGAGTCACACTGTGCAACATGACTAGCGATAGTTCTTTACTTGAATTTTCAGCCTCAGAATCAGTCAGCAATAAATTGATAAACATTTATTCAATGCCATTTATTCAATTTTCCAAACATGGCATTATATGCTGATGATACAAAAATAAAAATGAAAAAAGCTTCTACCCTCAAGAAATTTATATTCTTTAAAGAAAGACAACATAAATATATATACACACATGCACATACACATAAACAGCATTTGTCATATATGTGGGTGTGTGATATGTGTATCAGTAATTGTATATATTTGTGTGTAGATGTATATGTCAGCATTTGTGTGTGTATGTGTGTGTGTATCAGCATTTGTTTCATGTCAGCTAGGTTGCTGCCAATTTTGCTCTCTTTGAGGGACAAGGATTCAATTCTTTGAATTTATTTGGTCTACAGTACTAGGATTTAACAGGTTGGAAGGGCTTATTAACTAGTATCTAAATATATGTTATAAATAAACTATAAATAAATGTTTGTTGACTGATCTAGAGAAAAATGTAATCAACTAAAAAGATACAATGGTATAATATAAGAAATCAATACCAAAAGAATTGGGAAGTCACTCAAAGAAGAGATAATCTCTGGAGAAAAATAGATCAAGAACTTTATAAGAGGTGCAGTGAATAGAATGGTGGACCTGAAGTCAGGAATACCTGAGTTCAAATCTGGACTATCCACTAAGCAAGTCACTTTACCTGGTTTGCCTCCATTTCTTCATCTATAAAGCAAGCTAGAGAAGGAAATGTCAAACCAATCTAGTGTCTTTGCCAAAAATACCCAAATGGGCTTGGAAAGAATTGGACATGTCTGAACAGCAATTCTTGTTAGGTGACACAGTGGATAGAGTACCAGGCCTGAAGTCAAAAAGACTCATTTTCTAGTACAAATCTGAGCTTTTATTAGCTTGGTTATCTTGGGTAAGCTACCTAACAGCATTTACCTCAATATCCTTATTTGTAAAATGAGATGAAGAAGTAAATGGAAAATGATTTCTGTATTACTGTCAAGAAAAATCCAAGTGGAGTCACAGAATTGGATACTATTGGAATGAAAGAACAACAACAACAACATTCAAGGTGCCATATTCTCAAGAGGAAGTGTTATGATCTGGATATTTCTTACATTGAGGAATTTACAATTAACTTTTCTTTCACATTTGCTTATTGTCGCAGTTTATTTTGAAGCTAAAGAAGCAAAAATGAATTGATCATGAGAAAACATTGGTTCTAATCTCTGTTTTGACTCTCACTAATTTTGTGATTACAAACAAGTTTCTTCTCCTCTTTCAGGCTCATTTTTCTTTCTCATAAAATGAAGCAATTGGGCTAGATGATCCTGAATTTTCTTTCCAATTGGAACAGCAGCAATTGAAAATCCCCTTTAGTCAAATGTGCTACATAAAAGTTGAATCAAAGAACAATTCATTTACATTGAATGAAATTTTTCTCTAAAAAGACATAGACTTTTTTTTCTGAATTCTTAGAGACACTGATACCCCAAATCCACCTATAGCTTTTTTTTAAGTTACTTCCCTTTTTAAGGTTCTAATTGCTGCCTGTTGAGCCCTGTCAAAACAACTTATTTTTTCTTTTTGTTACATTCCAACATAATTAGGTAGCTGATTATCCTGACAATCCTAGCTGTTTGAAGAATACTATTTAAGAATACTAATCTCCATTTTTAGTAATAAAAAGATATCAGTAATATGTTAATCATAAATCAACTATTGCTATTTGTACTATTAATTTAGATTTTTATATTCATGGTCCAAATCCAGAATCTTTTCTTAACAATTGCAAAGTAAGCTTATTTACATCCTGCAATTAGCTAGTTTTCACCTCTTTATGGTAATGCCTAACTTACTTCATAGGGAATTGTGTCTTATTAGGGAAATAGGACTGTGGAACCAAAGTAGAGGAAACTGAATTACTAGCAGAATGAAAGTTAAGTAGAATTCCTGATTGTTCCCTATTATTTGTAGCACTAACGCCTTGGAGCACTTTACACTGTTTCAACAGATGTATCCTGTCCATTAAGGATTAGTGTACTATTTTTTTCTAATTTGTCCTAATATAGTAGCCATGGGATATGTTTGTTTGTGTTGTCATATGATCCTATTTACAGTGAAGATCATTTGTGATTTATACATATAATGTTTATCTTTTTCAAAAATAATCTTCATGGACCCACATGGTTTTCCTTCTGTTCCTACTCACTTACATTACTTTCTAGCACAGCAAATCTTTTGGGATCCATCAAATGGGCTGCTGAGAACAAATTTTATTTTTCCTGCTCTGAATGAATATAAATTCTTGCTTTATACAACTCTCAAATTCACTTAATTGCAAAGAAAAGGTTTTAATACTTTAAAACATATTTAAAAGCTAGTTAGTAAACATTCCCAATATTTTTCATTTTGCATCCCTTCTGCTCCAAATGCCATAAAATTCTCTCTCTGTCTCTGTCTCTCTGCCTCTCTCTGTTTCTCTGTTTCTGTCTCTCTGTCTCTTTGTCTCTCTCTCTCTCTGTGTGTGTGTGTAAGGAAATGGTACATAACTCCAGAAGGCAAGAAAATTTAAAGCCAGTAATCAACATTTAAAACAAATGCATGTTTTCTTCCTTTTCTCATTTTGTTCTGTGAATTATGGAGGGATTTTTTGTTGTTTGCCTTTGTTTGTGTTTTTGTTTTTTGGTGAAAGACATGGAACACTACAGAGGTTCAAAAATTAACAGGTAACCAGAAATTGGGTTTCTTTGAGAAGCAGGAAACCATCAGTAGGGACAAAGTAATTATCAAATAGACCTGTTTAGAAAGGGACAGCAACTTAATAATGAAAATATATGATTTTTAAAACACTGCATTTTAAAAAAGAAGGCAGTGTGGAAAGGCACTGAATATATAATTAAGAAATCTGATTCCTAATGCTGGTTCTGCCATTTATTGCATGATTTTGGACAAATCATTCAAACTTCTTTGACTTCAAATACCTCGTGTATTATTTAAACTAGAAAACTCCTAGATGGTCTTCATACTTAAAATTTTATGATTTTCCTTTGGCTGGATTTTTTTTTTTAACATTCTTTGATTTACTTTCACTTGGCTCCCATTCCCTACAGGTTTCAGAAAAACAAAATATTGAAAAAAATTCAGATATAACACTCAGAATAATTTACCTCAAAAAGCAATACATTCATTATGTAGTCAGTTTGAGCACCTTGACTAACTTATGTAATTAATTAGAATTGAAATATTCAAACTGCTTGCTTCATCACAAAGACATAAACCAAAGTATCCAGAATTATTTCAGCAAAAACAAGTGTGATATATATGGCTAAATGAGTTAATGAATGAAAAATTTACTAAGTATTTACTCTTTACAAAGAATGATACTAAGCATTTCAAAAGAAATAATAGGAGGGAAACAATGTGTATTTCAGCAACAAAGTCATATAGAAAGATAATTATTTCTGGGCCTTGGTTTTAGTTTTAGGAGCCAACCCAAAAGTAAAGTAGTGATCTGTGCAAGTTGTTATTTTAGGGTTCGAATGGATACTGGATTTTGGACTATTTCAAGGATAGTCTGAAGGAAGATGATAGATGGTTTGATCAGCCTAGGATATTCCTCCTCACACAAAACAAGCTCCCATCTTTCTGTTTCATGGTTCCTTGTTCCAGCCAAGTTGATTTGCAACCTGTGCTGGCTATTGATCGGCAGATATATTGAAGGTGGCAGGGATCATGGAAATTTTCTCCATAAAGACTTTTCTCTTAGATTATGGAGATGATTGCAGGTTGGAATCAGATCTGGTGATCTGAGGGGTAGTACTATTTCTAGAATTCTTGGACATGGGGTTCTGAGTTGTCTCTAGTATATTTATAACCAAATATCATTGTGATATAGTGGATAGATGGTTAACACTGGAATAAGTGGTTTGCCATAGAGGATAGTGCTGTACTTGGAGTTAAGAAAATCTGAATTCAAATCCTACTGCAAACACTTTCTGGTTTTGTGACCGAGGGTAAGTCTTCTGTAGCTTCATTTCAGTATAAAACAAGGATAACACCACTTACCTCACAGGATTGTGACCTCAATTTCTTGGGAAATTTCAATGAGATAATATATGTAAAGCAATTTGTAAAACTTACAGTATTATATAAATGTTAGCAATTTATTAGTATCTGGAAGACCTGCTTTTAAATTCTGTCTTTGATCCATTGTAACTATGGAATATAGTCAGTCAAGACCTCTTAGGAAGTTTGTAAAGTATTAAATTACAGAGAAGTTACTAATCTAATTTACATCGGTAGAGAGAATTTCCTCACTAGGACATTCATACATGGATGAAGCTATGGGTTTTGGCAAAAACCAAACCAAACCAAAACAAAATCCATGAAAAATATGCTGGACTCGAGGGTTACATTATCAGGAAGGTAGCAGAATAATTTTCCACAGGTCTCAGCAACTAAGAAACCTGAGGAGGGAAAAGGTGTTATGGACAAAAGATGGAGAAATCCATAAGAAAAGAAGTCAGATGAACTTTACAAGGTAAAAATCCTATGGAAGTAGAATTAGAACTCCCATTAAAATTGCCCAATTGACCCCCTATCCTATACTAGGTTAGGATCTGCTGTGAGCACACTCTTTTAGGGACTACAACAGAACTTCAAGTTTATCTTTTCCTCTGTAAGAGGAGCAAAAACTAATTATCAATCAACCTGAAGGAAAGGGAGACTAAAAGAAGAAAGGAAGACAGAGGAGCAGAAAAGTACACACCATGATATAGAACCCTGTGCATTGTAGATGGGAAAAGAGCTTCCATGCCCAAGGGAATGAAGTGGGTTATGGTATTCTCTCTTTCCAGAGGTTATTCCGTGTAGGAACTTAGACTAGGCATATACTTTATGGATGGCTATGCTTAGCACGTGTTCTAAGATGTTGGATCTTTTGTTTGCTTTCTTTGTGTATTGGAGCTCTTATTTCCAATCTATCTTTGACATTTAATCTTGTTTATTTATTTTTTCATTCATTCATTCCTTCATTTGTTTGTTCTGAGGCAATTGGGGTTAAGTGACCTGCCTAGGGTCACAGCTAGGAAGTATTAAGTGTCTGAGGTCAGATTTCAACTTAAGTCATCCTGACTTCAGGGCTGGTACTCTATCCACTGTGCCATTTAGCTGGCCCCAATCATTTATTTTTTTAAAATTTCTTTTAGGAACAATTCTCAAATTTTGTGTGGTTATCTCATTATCTTTTGCTTAACTGAGAATTTTTTCCCCTTATTTAATTTGGGATTTTGGTTCACTTTCTAAGGTAAAATTTTACTCATTATGTCATATAATTCTTGCTAATTTTAGCTTTGTTATGAATTTAATTATTAATTTATTTTCTTGGGAGCTCTGTTTCTATCCAACCATTCTCTCAAGTCATTTTTCATCTTTTACTCTTTTTCTTGTGATTACACACACACACACACACACACACACACACACACACGGCTATTCATGGTAAGTAATATACTATTAGTGGTAGTATATGTCAGGCTTTTGCTCTCCTTTCAATTAGACTAGCAAGCATATTTTCTCCTTCACATTCAAATTTGGGCTTCTTCTATATTCTTAAGTTTTGGGTTGTTAAAGCCTAACTAGTCCAGGAGAGGACTGACAGCAGCTAAATTTCTGGATCTGTTATTCTCTTATATGAAAACATCTTCCCTTCTATTCAGATCTACACTACTACACCTTCCCCCAAACCTAAAATTTTTGTCCCTTTTCATTGTGTAAAAATTCTATTTCTTTCTTACTCTTATAAAATGTGTGTGTGCATGCAAAATGCCATGAAGTGACTCAGTGATTTACCACATCCATAGCCTGAAATAAAAAAGTCTAAAATTGTTGGTTTTGCTGTGCTTGCAAGTAGACAGTTTTATAACAGCATGAAGAGAAATTTAAGTGGTTGGGCTTTCTGCTGTTATTTCAGGAAATGTTACATTATGCTCAGAGTATTCTCATTCCCATTTTTTTCCATTTTATTAAAGCTTTTTATTTACTTATTATGTTACTTTGTTATTGATTTTGTGTATTTCTTCTTCTTTTAAAATTATGGAGTTAGAGGGAATCATTGAAAACTCTTCCATCTTGATGCAATGAAATATGTTACATTGTGGACCTAAGTCCTTTTAGCCATGTCCTCTTCACATGAGAAGTTTTCTAATCCCATATCCTTATGCCATAGTTTTATACTTAAAAGTTTGGACAGAATTTAACTTTTATCCCTATTAAAGCTAAACTTTTTAGATTTCTCTCATTGTTTTAGCCAGTCAAAATTTTATTTGGGACCTGACTCTGCCATCCAATGTGAATGCTGTTTCTCAGTCTTCTAAAAATAATAATAAAAATGGGCATATTATTTATGAAATATATTCTCTTATCAGCAATGAGAATAAAAAGAAATGTAGTTTTTTTTTTCTCCAATGGAGGGAAAGACTAAAAGGATCACTGGAAACTGTTGCCAAGCCAGACAAGGGGAGCTCCAGGAACAATGCAGCCTTAGAGAATGATATGTGTCATATCAAATATCAACAAGTTACAAGGGAAGGTCACTGCTACCCAAAACTGAATATGATTGTGAACAGCTGGAGCCTTATATGGCTTACTTACCCATAGATCTACCTGGAAAAATTTGCTTAATACTAGGACATGGTGAATTTATTGATGCTTGACTCCCATTCTTTCTTCTTCTTTATTGTTGCCCTAGATTTAATCATGAGGTGACATATTTTTTTTCCTTATTTCTCTGTAGAGAGAAATACAAGCATCAAATATTTACCATGAAGAGTAACTAAGAACTCCTAATATTGATTATGATTGTATTTTGATTCTTTTCATAAATGAGACAAGTAGCCACTGTTGAAAATAAACCTAATCAAACAGTATAATAGAAAAATAGTAACAATTTTTGTCCATTAACAATGAACCAAGGAGGCAATTATTATTTGTGGCAATATCTGTTATGAAAAACAATTTTATTTATTTATTTATTAATATAGTACATTTACATTTATTAGTATTTTTTCTCACAATAACCTTATGAGAAAGATAGTGTAAGTATTCTCATTCCCATTTTTTCCATTTTATTAAAGCTTTTTATTTGCAAAACATATGCATGAATAATTTCTCAACAATGACCCTTACAAAGCTTTCTGTTACAAATTCCCCCCCCCCAGCCCTCACCTCTCCCCTAGATGTCAGGAAGTTTACTACATGTTAATTATGTTAAAATACTTGACAAATTGAATATGTGTATATATATTTTTACAGTTATCTTGCTGTGCAAGAAAAATCAGATCTATAAGAAAAAAATCTGAGAGGAAACATAATGCAAGTAAACATCAACAGAGAGCATGAAAATGTTATGTTGTAGTCCACATTTCATATCCCTCTCTCTGGGTGAATATGGTTTTCTTCATCACTGAACAATTGGAACTGGTTTGAAACATTTGCTATGTTGAAGAGAGCCATGTCCATCAGAATTGATCATCATATAGTCTTGTTGTTGCCATGTATAATGATCTCCTGGTTCTGCTCATTTCACTCACCATCAGTTCATGCAAGTCTCTCCAGGACTTTCTGAAATCATCCTGCTGGTCATTTCTTACAGAACAATAATATTCCATAACATTCATATACCATAACTTATTCAGCCACTCTCCAATTGATGGGCATCCATTCAGTTTCCAGTTTCTAGCCACTACAAAAAGGACTGCCACAAACACTCCTGCACATGTGGGTCCCTTTCCCTCATCTAAGATCTCTTTGGGATATAAGCCCAATAGAAACACTGCTGGGTCAAAGGGATTGCACAGTTTGCTAACTTTTTGAGCATAGTTCCAAATTGCTCTCCAGAATGGTTGGATCCGTTCACAGTTCCACCAACAATGTATCAGTGTACCAGTTTTCTCACATCCCCTCAACATTTGTCATTATACTTTCCTGTCATCTTAGCCAATCTGACAGGTATACAGTGGTATCTCAGAGTTGTCTTAATTTTCATGAAATACAATTTTATCTTTAAGACCTTACACCTTGGATTTCTTAAATTTAAATTTAATGAATTCAGACTTTATATAGTAGAGAAATAGGTACTGTGAAAAATCACACTGTGTAATAGCAAATCTGAGTAAAATGTGCTAATGATTTCACACATCCTAGAAATAAGCAAGCACATTTTGCTTATGTATTAACAATAGAAACTTTAATTTTTAAAGAAAGGACTAGTCTTTATATCTGCAATGGATATCAACATTTTAAAATTATTTATTTGTATCACCCATTTTTTAAATTTAAGTAAAACTTTTACAATCTGCATCTTATCTGTTCAAATATTTTCTATAATTTCCATAAACATATCAAAATTTCAATTAAACAAAACATTTTAAAATCTCAAGTCAGACCTCTGGGAGCCAAGATGGTGGAGTAAGCAGTGAATTGCTGTAACTCCCCCATGTTCAGCTTTGAGTAACCATACAATTGTGCACTAAGATAGGTCCTGGAACAGAATAACTAGCAAGGAGATGATGCAAAAGACTGATGTAAAACAGTCTTTTAGCCAAGGAAGCTTGGAAGATCAGCATGATGGGTCCATCTTAAAACAGGTGGTGGGAAGGGAGGGGTTGAGGAGGAGACCAGAACAGAAAGTTTCCAGTGAGTCACTAACAAGCATCACCTGAGCAAACCAATAAGAGATCCCAAGCCCCAGTGTAGTGAAAACCAACAGCAGAACCCCACAATGTGCACATTTGTGCTAGCTAGGAGAGCCTTTGAGCTCCAGCTCTGGGAACCACCACATGCTGAAGGGTAGCCCTAAGCAAATAGGCATTTTTCAGTGGCCAGACCTTCATGTGCTTCAACACAGATCTGGGAAAACAGACATCCTCCGTTTACCACACCATCATATGCTTCAGTATAGCTCTAGAAAAACAGAAGCCAGGTTGAAATGTGCTTTAGTATAGCCCAGGGGAAATGCAAAAACACTCTGCCAGGCCTCAAGAAGAAGAGAGAGGAAGAAAAAGGGATAAGTTAGATCATATGAAGAGATACAAAAGACCTATTCAAATTTTGGGGAAAAAGGGAGGAGGATGAGTATTGTCTGACGTTTTAATCTCATCTGTTTTGACTCAAGTAGGGAACAGCATATTCACTCAGTTGGGAATAGAAATTTATCTTACTCTGTAAGGAAGTAGGAAAAGGAAAGGGGAAAAAAGGAGGAGCTGAGTAGAAGAGAGGGCAAAAACACTAGGAAAAGGGGGTAAGAGAAAGGAAAGGGGGTGATAGCTGGAAGGGCAGGTAGAGAACAGGATGGGTTAGAAACAACACAACTAAGGAGAGAAGGGATGGAAAGAGAGAACAAAAGTAAATACAGGGGAAAAATAGAATGGAGGGAAACATACAGCTGGTAATCATAACTGTGAATGGGATGAGCTCCCCCATAAATGGAAGTGAATAGCAGAGTTGATAAAAAACCAGAATCTTACAATATGTTGTTTATAAGAAACACATTTGACAAAGAGAGATACATACAGAGAAAGAATAAAAGGTTGGGACAGAATTCATTATTCTTTTTTTTAAATTTATATAAAGCTTTTTATTTACAAAACATATGAGTGACCTTTCAACATTGACCCCTGCAAAAACCCCTTTTCTTCCCAAGCTTTTCCCCTCCTCCCCCCCCACCCCCATCCCTAGATGACAGGCAATCTAATACATGCCAAATAGGACAAACTACATGACAAACACTATACATGTATACATATCCACACAGCCATCCTACTGCACAAGAAACATCCGATCTAGAAAGAGAAGAAGAAAAAAAAAACAACCTAAGAAGGAAAACAAAATGCATGGTAATATTCACAGAAAGCGTTAAAATGCTGTGTGGTGGTTCACTCTCAGTTCCCACGGGCCTCTCTCTGGATGTATATGACTATCTTCATCGCAGAACAACTGGTTTGAATCACATCATTGTTGAAGAGAACCATGTCCATCAAAATTTATCATCGTATAGTCTTGTTGCTGTGTATAGTGTTCTCCTGGTTCTGCTGATTTCACTCAGCATCAGTTCATGCAAGTCTCTCCAATCCTCTCTGAAATCCTCCTGTTGGTCATTTCTTACAGAACAATAATATTCCATAACATTCATATACCATAATTTATTCAGCCATTCTCCAATTGATGGGCATCTTTTCAATTTCCAGTTTCTTGCCACTACAAAAAGGGCTGCCACAAACATTTTTGCACATGTGGGTCCCTTTCCCTCCTTTAAAATCTCTTTGGGATATAGACCCAGTAGAAACACTGCTGGGTCAAAGGGTATGCACTGTTTGATAACTTTTTGAACATAGCTCCAAATTGCTCTCCAGAATGGTTGGATCCGTTCACAGTTCCGCCAACAATGTATCAGTGTCCCAGTTTTCCCACATCCTCTCCAACAGTTATCATTATCATTTCCTGTCATTTTAACCAATCTGACAGGTGTGTAGTGGTTTCTCAGAGTTGTCTTAATTTGCATTTCTCTGATCAATAGTGACTTGGAGCACCTTTTCATGTGACCGGAAATAGTTTCAATTTCTTCGTCTGAAAATTGTCTGTTCATAGCTTTTGACCATTTATCCATTGGAGAATGGCTTGAATTCTTATATATTTGAGTCAATTCTCGATATATTTTAGAAATGAGGCCTTTATCAGAACCTTTGGATGTAAAAATATTTTCCCAGTTTACTGCTACCCTTCTAATCTTGTCTGCATTCATTTTGTTTGTACAAAAACTTTTTAACTTGATATAGTCAAACTTATCTATTTTGTGATTAATGATGACCTCTAGTTCTTCTTTGGTCACAAATTCCTTCCCCCTCCACAGGTCTGAGAGGTAAACCATCCTACATTGTTCTAGTTTGTTTATAATATCATTCTTTATGCCTAAATCATGAATCCATTTTGACCTTATCTTGGTATATGGTGTTAGGTGTGGGTCAATGCCTAATTTCTTCCAGACTAGTTTCCAATTATCCCAGCAGTTTTTGTCAAATAGTGAG
>JAJPUD010006681.1:78902-123738 GCA_023553655.1 Myrmecobius fasciatus | reverse complement strand
TAATTCTATAAATTCTTTTTGGGCAGGTAACCATTTACCATTACTCTTTGGGATAACAGAGGCTTTATTTTACTTTACTGCCTTCCTCTGAAGATGAATCCTAATCTTTCCTATTCCCATAGTAAATTTCTATGACTTGCTTTTTTCTTCTTTGTCCATTTAAAAAAATTAATTTATTCATTCATTTACACTATTAGTATAAGCACATCTAATCCTGGGTGGGGAGGGAAGTGGGAAGGGTTGGAGGGAGCAGCAGATGGTACTTCTGGCTGCACTTTAGCTCTCCCCTCTGACCATGAACTTCAAACTAAAAACTCTACCCTCCTGTAAGTGCCTGAAGCCGGCAATGTCCTTGACTGCTTCTACACTCAGCAAGTTTGCTGCTTCTTTGTCATCCAGAGCATTGTCTCTGTAATACAGCTGGGTCTGGTATTCCTAATCCAGTCTTTCCAGACTCAGACCCTTGACTCCCCAGCTGTTCAGGAAGTGAAAGTTCAAATGAAATGTAGTTCACACTGAGGCTACCTCAGAACTCAATTACCCCCAGTCATCCCTCCTTCCTGATTTCTATGGAACTAACCTGAGGGTGTTTCCTGGGGTCTTTATTCTAGTCTATGAAAATCCCAGGAGGATGTATGTTCTGTCTGAAGCCTTATTTGTTATTTATCAATCTAGGTTCATCTTGAGGTGCAATTTTGTTTTGTTTGTGACAAAAATGTGGAGATTTTGAAATTTACTGACCTAATCTACCATCTTCCTAGAATCCTCTCAACAATAATGTCTTCAAAGAGGTAGGTGCTATTTGGTCCAAAGAATAAAGGTTTATTAAAAAATGGTTACAATTAGCAAAAAAATTGAAGGATTCTCTTGTGAAAGAAAGATGGTGCTTATTTTGGCAACATTAATGGGTAAAAAATGCAAAGAAATAACAGCTTAATGTAAGAAAAAGTTTTTTAAGATATTTGTACAAAAAGTTGTGTTTATTTTCCTACAAGTCTCTAATAAAAGATAACTGACTGTTGTTCTTATTATTTAGTGAATTCTTAAGTTTTATGTTAGATAGCATTACTTTTGAGATAAGCATCCCAAATTCCAATTCTCTCCTTTAGCAGTCCTAGTTGGGCCTTCAGCTCTTGAATGCATCTTTCAGGCTTTTGTCAAGGTCATCTTCCCATTGTATAGGTCTAATTATGTCATTTATCTCATAAAACATTCAATAACTTTACATTGCCTTCTGCTAACAAAGCAGCTTTCTAGAATGGTATTGAATGTACTTCATAATTTCATTCTACTTGCTTGTTTAGTCTTATTTGCTTCATGTATATCATACAGCAATTCAAATGATCTATTTATTATTTTCTAATCTCTAATGAAAATTTCTCACTTCCATGCCTTCTTTGTATGTGCCAATTTCTAATTCTGGAAATATTTCTCCCACAGTCCACATCATTCCCATATATTTCTCTGCTTACTGAAATGCTGTGCAGAGAGAGTTTCCTTATAGGCAACCAAGTGACAAAGCAGACAGAGAACAGAATCTAGAGTCAAGAAGACAGAAAATCAGTTGCAGCCTCAGATACCAACTATGACCCTGAACAACTCTCTTAATTTAACATTGATTTCAGTTTCTTAATACGTAAAAAGGGAATATCATTCAAATATATTATTGTAGGGACAAATATGATATTTCTGAAATTTTAAACTATATATATCTGTATATATATAGTTTATATATATATAATTATTATATTAAAATAATTATATATTAAATTATATATTAAAATAATTAAAATGAGCAGTTTATATATATACATATATATAAACTGCTCATTTTAATTATTTTTGATTATTAACAAAATTCAAGAACCATTTCCTTCATCACAGAATCCCTTATCAACTAGGTATATGTGACTCTTTCTAATTTATTCTTTCAATGCACTTTAATTTTTTTTCCCTACACACAGTTTGTGTTCCTCTACCAGATTATAAGCTTACTGAGAGAAAGGATAGTCTTCTTTTTTGAAAAATCATTTTATCCCTAGGCTTACCTTAATTCACATTGGATATTTCATAGTAAATATTTGTTCAATAAATGAATAATTGTTAATTGATTAATAAGCACATTGGGTAGTGGAGTTGATGAAAGAAATAAAGGGAGAAAATACCCAGAAAAGATAGTCAGGAATTGTCAAAATAAAACATATGTTTTGTATTTTTTATGAGAATGTCATCATTGAGAACAAATCTTGTAAATATGCAAAATATAATGATATAAGATTTGCTTTTCAATGGTCCTTGACATGAGATACTGTATAACATTTAAATAAAACATTATAATTATGTTTTCTCAATAATAGAAGTGACCACAGAGGTCTTGATTTAATGATTTGTTATAGATTGCAGAACTGAATGATTAGAAGATCTGGAAGGTATCAATGAATAGGGAATGGTTTTGAGTATTGTGTCCCATTCCACCTGAGTGAATATCACTCATCAGTGATCATCATTTGTTTCTGTTTTAGTTAGAAACCTTAAGGTTTCCCAGAATGATTTTTTTGACTTGTTCTTTGTCTCATTTCTTTCTAATTTAGCTTTAAGCATTGAATAGGCAGTTGCCTCAGTTAAATTGAGATTTGTTAAAGACTTTGGCTTAAAAATGCCAAACTCATCCTGATCTATATCTAGTCACTGGACCCAAATGACTAGTGGAAAAAGTTAGGCTGATGACTTTGCATGTCATATTTTATTACTGCACATTCTTGCTGTTCTTGTGTATAATATATTCCTGGGTCTACTTGCTTCACACAGCATCAGTTCATGTAATTCTTTCCAGGCCTTTCTTTAGAAAACTGATTTTAATCAGTTTGTTCATCATTTTTTCTAGAACAATAATATTCCACTACCTTCCTATATCACAACTTATTCAGCCATTCTCCAATTGATGGAAATCTACTCACTTTTCAGTTCCTTGCCATCACAAAAAGAGCTGCTATAAACAATTTTGCACATAGTTTTTCTCATTGATATTCTTTTCATTAACCCAAACAGTCTTTCATTTAGTGTTTGTCTTGTCTCATAAATCAAGAGAACACTGTATAAAAAAACAGCAAAATTATGGGATGATCAAGTGCAATGGATTTGGCTCTTCTCAGCCAATGCATTGATCCAAAACAATTCCAATAGATTTGGGATGGAAATGCCATATGCATTTAGAAAGAGAACTATTGAGAATGAATGTGTATTGAAGCATACTCTTTTCTGTATAGTATTTATCAAAGTATATTACATTTTATTTTTCTCTTGCTTTTTTTTCTCATGTTTTTTCCCTTTTGTTCTGATTTTTCTCTCCCAATATGACCCATGTGGAATTTTTATAAGATGAGTATATATGTATCACCTTAAATTTTTTTAAATAAAATAAACACCCTGTGAGTCAATCAAAGCCCTAAAAATTATCAAATGGGGTTTGGTCTGGCCAATTAACAAGTCAGAATAATTTAGGTTTAGGATATGGTACTTAAAATAGAAATCCAGCCCATAAACCCCATGATATCTTATGAGATTTCAGCAATCAAAATTTACATTCTGTGAGACAGAGCACCTAAGGGTAAAGTTATAATGCCCTATGTGGATGCCATAATGGAAGAAAAAAAATAAGCCAATATGTAATGTGAAATCAGGAGCTAGAGTCCTAGATCTGCTTTGTCTTAAGAAATCTTTCACTTAAACTCTCTGAACATCAATATTTTCATCTACAAAATAGGAAGAATGCCAGTTCTACTTTATTTCATAGACTATAAAGATTAAATGAAATGACAGAAATAAAAGGATTTTTGAAACAAACCAACTAAATATCATCCAATGTTATTGTTATTTTTATTATAAAAAATAATGAAACTGTATTTTTAGAGCTGCTTAATTTTCATGTCTTTGTTCACATTTTATTGTGACTCCATAACAGATCTCATAACTGAATGAGGGGGATGAGAAATTCTGAATTATTATCAGTAAATGCTTGAGTTGTATATGTATTTTATTTATCTATATACTTGGGGTTAAAGAAAAATTTCTTGAGTGAAAAAGGATTGGAAGTGGAAAAGGTTTAAGAAACCCTGATCCAAGTAGCCTCTCAGGGGATGATGCATTTGAAATGAGAACCTTTAATTTTCATCCCTGTTTTTCATTTACTTAGCTATTTTGACTTTGGGAAAAGACCATTGTAGCTGAAAATGAAAACTTTTTAGCATGGTTTCAAGTTCTTGAGAAAACCGCCTTATGCAAATTCTAGGTTGTGGCTGGATTCCATAAGAGTTGGGAAAATATTCCATTCATTCCTTATTTCTGACTGTGGACAAGTCTTTTGCTTTTATTGCCTCTGACTGCTAATCTAAAAGAGGGGGAACTGTTTGTGGTAAATGTTTCAGGATTAAATGAAAGATTAAAATGAATTAATACCATAGGATAATAAAAATAATGTCATTTCTTATGACTTTATTATGTCAATTTCAAGATGTAAATTTGAATTGCTCTGGCACCTGACTAAAGTTTTATTATGAATATATAAATATAAAATACTGCTTACTGCTTAATATTTGATATTTTAGTGGGTAATAGCAAGTTCACAAAGAAATTCAATTTCAGCAACTTTCTCCTGAGTTTTAATTAAATTTTATGCTATTCTACATGACAATATTATATAATATCATAAAGAAATTGATGGTGTAAATATTAACAAATATATAAATTATCATTTTAATGAATGCAGGCAAATAACATTACTCGTATATAGACTAGAAACAAATGGAGAAAGGTATTTATCAAAATAAATTAATTTTTTAGTCTCTGAATCACCCCATTTAATTGCTTAAACAAGTTTATTATTCATAGAGCAGTACTTTTGAAAATATATTATTATCAGTTATTAAGAAATTTTTAAATTCAACACAAGGAAGAATTTTTTTTCTCCCTTTAGATCATGTTTGATTGACAGAGAAGAGAATTGGTCCTAATGTATGATAGCTGAAGAAACTAGGCAAAGATACTTGAATATGAGTTTTTCCATGTGTATGCTAAGTGTCTGCTCCAGGCTATATTCTGGCTTCCTTCATAACAGTTTTTCTATTTTTAATGCAGTGATCAAGGAATCTTTGAAATCTTATGGAATTTCCTAGGGATAGCATATTTAGAAAAGTTTGTCCTGACATTTAAATATGTTTACCTCTTTAGGTTAAAAACAAATGTTGCAAGGTATTCCTGGATTGTCTCCATGTAAATTTAACTCTTGTTCTTTATTTTGGGTGGAACAGACCTTTGAGTTTCAAAGGCCACACAAGAGGTCTTATTAATGTGGGAACATTTTGAGTACAAGGTTTACCATTTTACCTGACTTCTGAAGATAAGCCTAGATAAATATGGAGAAATTTGTCACTTTACTGTATCTTTCATAAAATTTCACTTCCTGTCATCTGCTGCATCTATTTTATATTACACCTGATCCTTAGGTCTCCAACCCTTATAAATCTGTCCACATTACTGATTTGCTTTGAGATCTGACTTTTCTATTCTTATTGTACAATTTCTTCCTCTTTCTAATCTTCCCCCTCATCATTGTCATCTGTCCAAAGGAATATGAATATTGACTGCTTATACATCACAAGGAGTCATAGGGTTTGATTTTTCTTCCCTATTTATTCATTCTGTCATTGTTCTTTTTCCTTCCTAAAATTGAGCAATTAATTCTTGTCTCATGTCGATGTTCATTTATGATTTTTAGAAATATAGATCTGAAAAAGCAGGTTTGTAATAGCCTATTGTAATCCAAATAAAGATATTTTTACTATTCCTTTCACTAATTGGCCAGTAACAGGTCTTAGCCCAAGACTGCAGTGCTCATTATTTTGGTTTTGATGGCTCATAATGAATGCAAATAGAAATTGTTTCAGTTCTTACCAGAAATTCTGAGGATTTTGCCCTCCTAAATGGGTTCCTTTTTGAAGGCAAAGTAGGACATCTCTTTCCTTAATTCTTACCTAGCCTGACTGTGGCTCCTTAGCATTTGACTTGATTCTTTCTGGATGTTGGCAGTATTTTCTTGCTGACCTTGATGGAATATAGCTTCTAGGGGAAACAGCAATAATTTTAAGGTCCCCTGACCTGAGAGTGCTGTCAGTGATTCTAAATCTTCCAGCTTTTGAATCTGTGATCCCGAGGTCTTCCCCCACTCCCACCTTGAGAGTACTATTATTCTGGCAATCAGTCTGTCAATGATTGTAAAAGTCCTCTGGCCTAGAAATATTATTTCTTTCCTTAAATTTTAGGGAAGATGTATTAGTGATCCTGAGGCTCTCTGTTCTAAGAATGCTATTGTTCTGTCAGATTCCAAAATCTTCTGGCTTTAGGATAGTCCTAGGTCAGTGATAACCAAATTCCTGAGATCATTTCTCACTTCTACCTATAGGTTATAAGATTAGCATATCAATGACCTGAAGAACTGGATAAATGTGCCTCCTTGCTTCTGGTTCTTTGCTAAGTTCTTTTGGAATTTATCATTTCAACTGGTATTATAATTACAGTCAATTTTGCCCCTTGACTCAGATATGGGTACAAGGCCCAAATTCTTTTGAGACACCTCAAGACACTGGTCTGTGACCCCCAACCTTCTGGGGTCCCTTTGCAACCTCATTAATCTGATAATATTGGAATTTGGCTACAACATCCTTTTTGTACTATTTCTTCCTTCTCATCTTCTCTCTCATCTTTGTTATCTATCTAAATGGGACTGATGGGATGAAGTTTTCTCAAGTTTATATGAGACTAGTTTATGAGACTGGGCTTAAGTCATATGATCCTTATTCCCAGGCCTTGAACCCTGAGATGCAGGAAGTTAGTGAAGTTACAGGAACTGACATGACCTGTGGGAAGCAAACAACATTGGTGACCATTAGTCAAGGACGGTTATGTCCTTTTAGTCTATCCAATGAAAATTCTCGAGTCTTTTGCTTTTTAAATCTTGGATAAGCTGAAAGCTGGCCAGGTTCACAAGCACATGTGGGAGCTGGGATGCTCCCAGGTGTGTGTGGGGGCCTCTCCCTGCAGGGATTAAATAAGTGCTTTCTCTTTGTACCTGAAGATGTCTCTGATTAGTTAATTTGGGAAAGGGGATCTAGCACCTGTCCCACATAGTTTATGGGGGCTCAGGCCGGGGTTCTGTGGCTTCCCAGAGAGATGGCTGGGATCTTGATTCAAGGCAGGTGCCAGGTTGGATTTCCTCTGACTGACCTTGAGATCAGCCTCCCTCTCTGTAAGGAATGGGCCTAGGGGAGACACTCAAATACAAACAGAAAGCAAACACAAGTCTCTGAAGATGGAGCCCTGGTAAGAGAGAGCCAGGTAACTTACGCATGTGCAATCCACAGGAGGACTGTCTGTTAATGTGTCCTTGAACAGGCTCTGGGATCATCAAGTCTTGGATGATTTTAATTAAGGGGTGAGGGACGGGAAAGGGGTTCTGTTAATGGCACAGGACAGTAGCACTCAGTGGTTGGCCAGGAAGGTAGGTGACTCCTTCTGAGCCTGATCTGCCAGGTCACCAGGGGGAATCGACTCTGCATTTTGCTGGAGATCAGGTTGTGAGATTGATGCTCTGAGAGGGGGCTGTCCAACTCAAATCTTCGGAACAAAAAAAAAAGTGCACTTGGATATTTCTGTTATGTGTGGGGAAGGGATGGTTCTCTTCCATTTTTGTCTATGTTTGTGTCTTTGTGCAGAATGTCTTTGTCAACTCTGTTCTGTGAACTAGAATTTCTTTAAAAAAAGAGAGTGGAAGAAACAGAGAAAGAGAAAGAGAGAGAGAGAGGTCTAACTTTCCTATAGGCTCCAACTCTGGCCAAACTTGGAATTGTAGGAAAGTCCATTGAGAGAAATGATTGGGAAGTTTGGCAATTGGTCATTTCAAAATTCAAAAGCAATTCAATTAAATTAAGGCTTCCTGGTGGAGAATTGTGCAGAAAGTGAAAATAGTCTTTCTTCCTCTTTTGCATTCCCTTACTGCAGCAGGGACATGTGGGGCCAGAGGGAGAGAAAGAAACTATGTTAAAATTGGTGAAATTCATTATTTGAGATATGATAGCAAAAGTAGTTTTGTGTTATTGGGCATTTAAAGCTATATTTGAGAGTTTTAAGCTAAAATATAGGTTATTAAAACAAAGTGCTGATAGTTTACCTTAGGGGAGGTCACATTTGTATCTCCCTAATTAGATGGCATGTTGCTTTCTAGAAGTACTGGATAATTTGTAAAATTATGAGTTATGCCTTAAAATTCGGTCAGTTCTGCTGGATATATGTATAAGTTTTATGAAACTTGGTTCAAAGTTATTTAATTGTTAATCTTCAAGTTTAAAGTTTAAACATTGATTTAAAGACAAGGAAGAAGAAAGATTGGTTTGCAAAAGCAATTAATAGTTTAAATGGAGCATTTAATTAGAAAGGTTATTGGTAAGGGAGTGAGTTTAAAAGAAAAGGGGAGAAAGCACAAGTATGTTGGCATTGGGAGGAGAGAGAGAGAGAGAGAGAGAGAGAGAGAGAGAGAGAGAGAGAGAGATGGGACAGGGGAAGAGATGGCGTGATAGAAGGAGGAAGAAAGAGAGGAAAATAGCTTGTTGGAAATAGGGGACAGAAAGGTGCAAGTGCCTAGTGAACTTGCCATTTGACAGGGGAAAGGAGACACTCCATGAGTTTGGGGTCTGCCTTTGGCAAATTGGATCCTGGGGGAATTGCCACCCTAAAAAGGTTAGTTGTAAGAAATAGGGGTTGGGAAGCATAGTGAAGTTGGGAGAAATGCCATATGTAGTGGGGGAAGGGCTGCCATGTGGAGGGGAGGAAGGCTACCTGTTCAGGTTAGATTGTCTTGTGACAATCTAATTCCCTCTCCCCCCCTTAAGTGTGGTGCAGCCACTTTTTAACAAACTGCAGTTCCTGATTGAAACATCAATTGCTAATATTGTTTAAAGGAACAGCCTATATTTACATTGTATTAATAATAATGCTTTATTTTTATTTTTCAAGTCTACAGCTGCTGTAAGAGGTTTGTTGGAACCATAAGTTTTCTATAAGTGATTTATTTCTACTAAGGTGTCCCATCTGTCTTCAGCAAATTATTTAATGTTTATCTAAGTGCATATTGGTCTCCTTGTTTAAGGAATATGATAACAAATGTGATCTATAGTTTTCTTGAAGTACCTAGAGCAGAATTTTAACTTGATCTGATAAGTTGATATAGCTATTTCCAAAAAGTTTATAGGGACTCCTCAATTGGAAGAAGCTAACAACATTTTTAAGAATGAAGAAATTGTTAATTCCAATAAGGTTCTTTTATGTGAAATTAAGATTCTATATTCTGTAAGATTCTATATATATGTATTAAAATACAATTTTAATTGATTGTATTGTCATCATAAAATTGTACCCATTATTTAAAAGGACTCTGAGAATAATAGTTTTTGCCTTTGTTCTTTTGAAAATGTTTCTATTATGGACAATATGTAATTTAGAATTTTTCTATGTATTGGGTATTTTAAAAGCAAAATGATCTGTGTAATTTTGAACTTAAAACCATCTACTTAGATATAAAAGATAAGCTGTGAACTTTCTAGGATGAATCTCTTACTGTGATCCTTGGGCTAGATTCATCTGAAGTTTTGATTAATGAGAATTGCTATAGGAGATAAAAATCTCTTGGGACTGCCGCTGATATTTATTTGGAGTTTTAAATTCAGGTGTGACTGTCTGATAGATCATCAAATCGGTGATCCACCATCTGAAAGGAATATGCCATAAGCTACTCAGAAGAAGTTGTTACAGGTGAAAGTATCTGGGAACAAATTAGAAGGACGATTTTGGCCTCTGCTGAAGTAGGATCCTTCTGACTTAATTTCCCAGTAGTCTTTTGAATGAGAACTTACCTGATTATTCCTGAGTCTGGCTTAAGGTGGAATTGTTAAAATTAGGACAGTTACTTGAAGTAAAACTGCTTTAAGGATGCTTTATCCTGTATGTGCTCTTAGGTCTATACTTGAAGGACCAGTTTTGATACTATTTAAATCATGTCCTTGATTTTTCCTCTTATGATAAATTTCTGTAATCAGAGCAAGTGGTCAGTGGAAGATAGAGAACATAATACAAGTATATAGATATTTTAATTAGTAGCCCAGCTCTGGAGGATTCTCTAGTTGCTGCTATAACATCTTTAACTCTTTTGATTCCTGGGGCTAGAATTTCTTTATCTAAATGTCTGCTTTGCCTATGTATTTGGGCTACTCCCACTTTCCCTTTTGTTCATTGAAAGGGAGCAGACAATCAGCACACTCTGATTAGGCTAATTTTTAGGACATTGAAAGCTGAACTAATCTGTCTAGAGCCTTTTACACTGTATATTGATGGAAGGTGGGACTAGGACCCCTTGCTTACTTCTCAAAGATCTATACTGACTTCAAATATGTTTTTCATGTTTTGCATGATCATGGGGCTATATGGAAAAAAAGGGGATTTTTGACAGCCAAACAATTTCCCATTCAGTATGCAGGGAAAATTACTGCCAGCTGTCCATGGACCTAGAGAGGTTTCTATTTCCTAAAGGAGGGGGAATTCACTTCAGCTGAAGGGAAGGAGGTTTACAGATCTGCTGCTCATGTTGTTGATTGTTTGCCCCTGACCAAGGCAACTTTAATTCCCCAACTCCTGACTCCTGCATTCCTTCATATGGCTCCCAGGCAAATAAATTCTGAAAGGACTGTTAAAAGGGCCCGCACATGTGCCCTTTTCAGGGGCTTCAAACTGCTTTAGGTTTTGTTAACACCTATACTAATTGGGTAAAAGCCTTTCCATGTAAGGCTTGAGGGTTTTTGCTAGAAGAGAACATTGGCACAATGTTCTACCCATTGAACCTCCTCCTTTGAGGAAACAAAAGCAAGAATTTTGGGAAAACATTCTTTGGCATTTATCCTAGGAAAAGCTGTTTGGAGAAGAGGTATTTATAATTGCCTCATCTTCTTCCCCCCAGCCTCCCTCTGGGTGGGGTTTCTGGTTACTGTTACTGTCCCCACTAACCTCTGTACACCAATTCCACTTTTATTTATTCTTTCTCTTTTGCTCATATTTAGTCCTTGTATTTTTAATATACTTGTGAGAGTTGCTTCTTCCAGACTCCGAGTAATGAAATTCCAACCACTTGGTCAACCTGAAATCACCTGAGACCTGATTCTGACATTTGGCATCAGACACTGCTGCTGCCTACAAGTCCCTTGTCTCCCTTTTCAGTCTGGACCCCATTGGGTAGGGCCAGCTCTGTGCCTTGTCAGCCTGAAGCAGCTCCAGAAGATGAGACCTTTGTCCCAAATGAATCTGGGTCAGGACTACTTGAGGCCCCCAGGGCCTCCACAGTGCTGTAGTTCTATAACTGCCAGATACCAGTCTCTTCTGTGATGACAAGGTTTCCAAGATAGATAATGGGAGTTGTGGAAGCAGGGTCTCTGATTCCTAATCATTGTTTTAAGCAGAAATATCCTGTCCCTGCTTGCTTATGCACTAAATCATTAGAGTAGTTCAAGATTTAGCTAAGTTCAGGAGTAGATAAAGTAGTTCCTAAAAGCTTCCACTGATGTGCGGGTATTGGTTCTAAATGGTAGAGGGCAGGTTACAGTTAGTACTGAAGAGGGACCAGCCTGACAGACCAGGTCACAAAGATGCCCTAGTAGAAGATATATATCAGGATTGGGGTGAGAAATCTTCAAATGGATGAAAAAGAGGGGGGCTGAATGGGACTGATGGGATGAAGTTTTCTCAAGTTTATATGGGACTAGTTTATGAGACTAGGCCTAAATCACATGATGCCCATTCCCAGGCCTTGAACCCTGGGATGCAGGAAGTTAGGGAAGTTACAGGAAGTGACATGGCCTGTGGGAAGCAGACAATATTGGTGACCATTGGTCAAGGATGATTATGTCCTCTTAGTCTATCCAATGAAAAGGCTCCAGTCTTTTGCTTTTTAAATCTTGGACAAGCCTGAAGTTGGCCAGGTTCACACATGGTGGGAGCTGGGATGGCTTCCCCTACGTGCCTGGGCCTCTTCCTGCAGGGACTAAATTAATGCTTTCTCTTTGTACCTGAAGATGTCTCTGATTAGTTAATTTGGGAAAGGGGGTCTTGCACCTGTCCCACATATATGCAAAGGAATATAGATATTGACTATTTAATTTTCATTTTAGGGTCTCTTTCAGCAGTGTGAATGGTGTGGGATCTATGTTTTATTTTGCAATATGACTTCTATGGAAATGTTTTGCACAACTTCACAGGGGCCTTCTCAATGGAAGGGTGAAAAGAATCTGGAACTCAAAAATTTAAAAATAATTGTAAAAGAAGTTTTACATATAACTGAGGAAAATAAAATATGGAAACATTAAAAATAAAGAAGTTCAAATAAAAAAACAAAAACAAAAAAGCAGTATTCCCTACTGCTTAGCACTGTGCTTGGTTCATAATAGACACTTAATGTTTATTGATTATAATTGAATTGAGGATCCATATTCTCCATAAGTGTGGGAGAATTGAATTAGCTCATTCTTTAAACAGCATTTTTAATTTTTTTTCCTCACAATATTCCTATAATGTGTTGATTTTCAGTAGTTTTTTGCTCTCAGAGCAAACTGAGAAAATTAGAATTTTTCTTATATACCTACAAATTTATTTAAAAGTTTAGATGAGTGTATGAAGGTAGTTACATTTTTAAATAATTTCACATTCTAAAATATCATTATTGCAATCTTAACAGATGGAATTGTTGAGGAGAAAAACAACTCAACAAGATTAGGGTCCCCCAGTCAATTTCATGGGTTTGACAAAATAATTCATAGTTAAGGGGCAAAGATTTTGTATGCTGTCAGCCTGCTAAAGTTCCAAAAGAGTTTAATAAAGGGACAGAAGCAAGAAGAAATTATGCTGCTTAACAGTCCTTTAAATCTAGGGGAATCTAGCAAAGAGGCAGAATTAGAGATAATTTTGTAGGAAAGAGAAAGATTAGGTTGAAATATTAATGTTATGGTTTAGAGGAACAATTGTGGAGTGATAGGAGTGGGGTAGTTCTCATCATTAAGTTCTCTGGCTTATTGGCCAACAAAATCAATATTGAATTATTTCTATTGGCCAGTATTGTTTGTGCCACTCTCAAGACTGGCTACTTTTAGAGTTTCTCAAGCCTTGCCACTTTCTCACACCTCTTCAGAATGGCAAAAATAAAAATAAAAGAATTGACTATTAGGACAGACTTCTAATTACCAGCTTAAATTTTCCTCTTAACTGTCTATCAAAATCTGTGATGAATTAGACAAGGAGAATCAGTAAATATCACAATGTAAATAGTTCTAGTGTTGGAATGAGAAATCTCAGTATTATATCCAGAAGGAATGTAAATGATGACTCAGGACAAAAACTTTTTTTTTTTTTTTTCCTATTGGTTTTTCCTGAAACTCCATGTACAGAAGTATGAAAGGAAAAAAAAATATCTAGGGTTTTTGGCTTTGGGAGTGATAGAATATGAATTTTTAAAAAGCCTTTGTCAATATAGCTTTTTGAAACTGCATGAATAAAAAATATGTCATTTTTACTTGTTAAAAATGTTGATATGAATCTCCCTCCCTCTATAACTCTTCTTGCCTTTCCCATATGGAAATACATAGAAGCAGCATGGCCTGCTTTTAAGTGAGAGACATTTACAATTGCACTGACAAGACAAAATTATAAATCTTTTGGATACCCTCAAAGTAATATAAAATATATTCCTCAATGTTTGCTCTATATGTGTGTGTTACTGTGTGTGTATCACATTGTAAAACTTATTTCTCTTATAAACTTCATTTAATTTGCACCAAATTTAGTGCATTGGATTTAGAAAGTCTCCTTAAGACTTTCATCCCATATGATTATGCTTTCATTAATTTTAATTTTAAAATCTTTTTTGAAAAGTAGTCAAATGTATTTGTCTTTCTGATTACTTCTGAAAAGATGAATTTTCAGGCAATCAGTGCTTACTAATTTTATGCTGACACTTTTTTTTTTTTGGTAATTGAGTTACAAATCCTTGGAAATTGGAATTTATATAAGACATGCAAAAAACACCACATCATATCTGCCAGTTTTAAAATTGGCTCTGAAACAGAACTAAGATCTGCCTCTGGTGTTGCAAGAATTGTAGCATCGCATCACTATTCCTGGGTTCCTTTCAGTGTTCCCATAAAGCAACATATTTCTGAACTACGTTCAATTTTTATTTTTTATGAACTATTTTATATATATATATATGCATATATATATAACAAATATAAATATTTCTTTAAACTATGAAATCCAGAAAAATAGGATAACATAAAAAACAACATATTCTACATAGCTTTTAAATATATGTATTATATTTAATATATCAAAATTACCATACATTGCTACATTTTTATATTCTGTTTTCTTCTACATCTCAGTGTTTTTCTTCTTTCTGTATCATTGTAATTGAATTCACACTTCTCTTTAAATTCCTCTCCTAATGAAAGCACTCCTTCTAACAAATTAGTATAGTCAAACCACACACTCAAATGATCTTATTGGTATTGTCTGAAAATGTAGGTACCTTCCTTACTTTCAATACATTGATATTCTAGAAAGAGTATGTGATGTTTAAAACAAGTTAGAGGAGTAGTTTCTGGGCAATTTGATTATTTTATTAATAAGGCCCATAAGTTATTAATAAAAAGGATTGTCATTTGATTCTCTTTTTTTATTAAAACTTTTTATTTGCAAAACATATATATGGGTAATTCTTCAACATTGACCCTTACAAAACTTTCTGTTACAAACTTTTTTCTCCCCTATTCCCCACCCCTCCCCTAGATGGCAGGATATCCACTACATGTTAATTATGTTAAAATACTTGACAAATCAAATATATGTATACATTTTTCCACACTTATCATTGTTGTGCAAGAAAGATTGCATCTACAAGAAAAAAAAAACATCAGAGAAAGGAAACAAAATGCAAGCAAACATCAATAGAGAGCATGAAAATGTTATGTTGTGGTCCACATTTCATATCCCTCTCTCTGGGTGTGTATGGTTTTCTTCACTGAACAATTGGAACTGGTTTGAAACATTACATTGTTAAAGAGAGCCACATGCATCAGAATTGATCATCATATAGTATTGTTGTTGCTGTGTATAAAAATGGTTCTGAGCTGGTTCTGCTCATTTTGCTCAGCGTCAGTTCGTGCAAGTCTCTCCAGGCTCTCTGAAATCATCCTTTTGGTCGTTTCTTATAGAACAATAATATCCCATAGCATCGATATGCCATAATTTGTTCAGCCATTCTCCAATTGATGGGCATCCATTCAGTTTCCAGTTTCTAGCCACTACAAAAAGGGCTGCCACAAACATTCTTGCACATGTGCTAGGCCCTTTCCTTCCTTTAAGATCTCTTTGGGATATAAGCCCAATAGAAACACTGCTGGGTCAAAGGGTATGCACAGTTTGATATCTTTTTGAGCATAGTTCCAAATTGCTTTCCAGAATGGTTGGATCTGATCAAAGCTCCACCAACAATGCATCAGTGTTCCAGCCCTCCCACATCCCCTCCAACATTCGTCATTAACTTTTCCTGTCATTTTAGCCAATCTGACAGGTGTGTAGTGGTACCTCAGAGTTGTCTTAAATTGCATTTCTCTGATCAGTAGTGATGTGGAGCACCTTTTCATATGGCTAGAAATAGTTTCAATTTTATCATCTGAAAATTGTCTGTTCATATCCTTTGACCATTTATCGATTGGAGAATGGCTTGAATTCTTATAAATATGAGACAATTCTCTATATATTTTAGAGATGAGACCTTTATCAGAACCCTTAAATGTAAAGATGATTTCCCAATTTGATGCTTCCCTCCTAATCTTGTCTGCATTAGTTTTGTTTGTACAAAAAGTTTTTAACTTAATATAGTCAAAATTATCTCTCTGGTGTTCAGTTAAACATTCCAGTTCTTTTTTGGACCTAAATTTATTCCATCTCCACAAGTCTGAGAGGTAAATTATACTATGTTCCTCTAACTTGCTTACAAAGTCCCTCTTTATATCTAGATCATGAACCCATTTAGATCTTATCTTGGTATGTGGTGTTAGGTATGGGTCAAGCCCTAATTTCTTCCCCACTAGTTTCCAATTTTCCCAGCAGTTTTTGTAAAATAATGAGTACTTATCCCAAAAGCTGGGGTCTTTGGGTTTATCAAACACTAAATTGCTATAGTTATTGCCTAGTTTGTCCTGTGAGCCTATCCTATTCCACTGATCGACTGCTCTATTTCTCAGCCAGTACCAAATGGTTTTGATGACTGCTGCTTTGTAATATAGTTTTAGATCTGGTACAACAAGGCCACCTTCATCTGCCTTTTTTTTTTCTCCATTAATTCTCTTGAAATTCTTGGCCTTTTGTTCTTCCAAATGAACTTTCCTACTATTTTTTCTAGATTTGTAAAATAATTTCTTGGGAGTTTGATTGGTATGGCACTAAATAAGTAAATTAGTTTGGGTAGTATTGTCATTTTGATTGTCTCTTTTAGACAAAAGACAAATGGCAGGGGTCACCTTTATATTCTCTCATAAAAGAAAGTGTTCCAGAGATTTTTCAATCAACTGGGACTGATTAACATTATAGCAAGTGTGGGCTATATTGAAATGAAGGTCTTAGGGTCCATAAAATAGGTCATTCAAATCTTGGTCTGAAATCAATTTTCATATCACCTGTCTTGATAATAGGGAGAATTAACCTCTTCCCAGTCTGAACAAACACAATGAGTAAGAATATGCGTATTAGCCAAAACTTCAAAATTCTGTTACTATTTAGGTTGGTTTTTGGATGAAGAAGTTCAAAGGGGAAAAACCTTGGTCCTGATATAATCATTAGTTATTAAATATGATAGAAATGTTGATTTCTCACATATAATAGTAGCCTTATCAGTTGTCTGGAATCTTATTTAGCCATGCCATTGATCAGAGTTTTTAATCCTTCCAAAGTTAAAAAGATTCTTTTTACAATATTATGTCATTATATATAATTTATATTCAGCTCATTTTATTCTGAGTTAATCCAATGTTTTGCAGATTTCTCTGAATTATTTCTTAAAATGCAATGGTATTCCATTTCTCCCATATACTATATTTTAGTCATCGAATTTTACAATTTTAAACATTGCCTTTAATTTAAAGTATAGTACAGGTTTAAAACTCAAGGATCCCAGGTGTTGGCTTTCAGAAATGTAGACCTTCCTGATGTAGATTGCCCCCAGTATATTCTAAGTAACATAATCATAATTATAATGCTTATATAAGTATCTCTTTCTTCTGCAAGGACATTATTGCTTATATAAGTGGCCTTCCTTCTTCTGCACAAATGTATTTTTGGTAATGCTTTGGCAAGTAGCCACCTTTGTCTATACTCAGTAAATGTACCCTGCCTGGGGCAAGGTGGAGAGCTGGAGTAGTGTTGGGACTGCTGAAGTCCCTGCTGAAGTTTCCTTCTCTCACTAGTGCTGACATTGGTATGAAGTGTTTCTCTTCATCATCTCATTTTTTTCTTCTGTATCTCAGGATCAAAGAACAATGACCAGAGGAGCTCCAGGTCTGACAAGTACCTTCTTACAACAAAGTGCTATTAAAGATATCTTTCTGTATGTGTCCTTTGATCTCTTCAGGAGCATATTTTTCATAGTGACATTGATAAGTCAAATGCTATACACAGTTTAGAGACTCTCTACACATAGTTCCAAATTATCATCCAGAATGTCTGTAGCATTTCATAGCCTTAGCAATAGAATACTAGAACCCTTTTTTTCTCATATCTCCACAAACAATTGTCATCTTTCCCTTTTTTATCTGTTGATATGACTGAATGACATTTCTGCATTGCTTTAAATTTTATTTCTCTTATTGAAATTATTGATTTGTGAATTTTTTTTCTTTCTCTTGAGAACTAACTATTCTTCAAATATTCATTTACTAGAGTATGGTATTGTTTTTATACATTTGCATTTATTTTCTATGTATGTAATATCAGAGAAATTTACTGTGAAGATTTTTCTCTAAGGTGATTATTTCCCTATTAATTCTGGTAACATTGTTTTTGTTGGAAAAAAATTATTTTCTGCTATCTTAATGTTTTTTTTTTCATTTGTGAAAACAAAATTGCAAACATGAGAATTAGTTTATCAATAAATTCACAAATTAACTAAGTACCTTTATAAGTGTTATATACAAATTTAATACAAAGTAGGTTGAGGAGAAGGCATTAGTAGATAGACAAATCAGGAAAGACTTGATATTGCAGATGGCTCTGAAACTATCCTGAAATAAATCAAGGAGCCCATCAAAGTAAAGAGTGTACATATTTTAAATATAAGCGCCATTACAAAGCATAGAAATGAAAGATGGGAATGTTGTGCCTATGGAACAGCATAGATGTATGGCAGAATCTGTGAAGCAGAGTGATAATGTGAATAGTGTTGAAGATATTACAACATCCAATAAAGGAAATTAATAAAGTCCTACTGCAGTTTATTTACTAGGAAATTAGAAGGTCAGACTTACATTTTGGGGAAAACCACTTGGTTGGCCATGTATAGATTGGACTGAAGTTAAGTAGAGATTTGAGATAGCAAAAACAAGTAGGAATTTTTACATAAGTTCAAGTAAGATAGGATGATGTCCTGAGCTGGTTGTTGACTATGAGTTAAGAGGAGTGGATACATATAAAAAATGTAGAGAAAGAAATAACAAGATTTGACAAATGGTCAGATATGCTGGATGGATAAGATGAAGAACTGTCTCATTATTACCAACTATGTACTTTGTGACCAAAAAGATTCATTTCCGATTCTATGTGTGTATAGACACATATACATTTATATGCATGTGCATGTATCTATGTGCCTGCTTCCCCAACCTCTCTCAAATCAAAAAACAGTCAGTTTAGTATCTGACCACTGCTCTCTAAACAGCTAGTTGTTTCAAAGTATAACTAATATTCAATTTATTGAATAATTTTAATATGTTACCTGATTATTAGTATTTGTAAGTGAAAGGGTATACACAGTTTTGTGGCCTTTAGGACATGATTATAAATTTCTGTCCAGAATAGTTGGACCAGTTCACTATTCCATCAACAATGCATTAATTTCCTTATTTTTCCACATTCACCTTTAGCATTTGTGATTTTCCTTTTCTATCAATTTGATACATGTGAGGTGATATCTCAGAGTTGTTTTAATTTGAATTTCTCTAATAAATAATGATTTGGAGTTGTTTTTTATATGACTATTGGTAGTTTTCATTTTTTTCTGAAAACAACCTATTCTTATCATTTTTACCATTTATTCATTGAAGAATGGGTCTTATTTTTATAAATTTGACTCAGTTTACTTTATATTTAAGAAATAAAGCCTTTATCAGAGAAATTTGCACTAAAATATTTCCCCAAATATCCTGCTTTTCTTCTAATTTTGTCTTCATTGTTTTTGTTTTTTACAAAAAAAAAGTTTTCATTTTCTGTAATCAAAATTATGTTTTTCTCCCTATTATTTTTCTATATCTTGTTTGGTCATAAATTCTTGCCTTATACATAAATCTAACAAGTACATTTTTTTTTGAGAGGCAATTAGGGTTAAGTGATTTCACAGGGTTACACAGCTAGTAGTAAGTGTTAAGTGTCTGAGACCAGATTAGAACTTAGATGAATCCTCCTGACTCCAGGGCTGGTACTGTATCCACTCTGCCATCTATAGATTTTTTAAAAAATACTCACATGATTAACTTATGACATCTGTTTTTAACTAAATCATGTATCTACTTTGACCTTATCTTGGTAGGAAATGTTGGTCTATGCCTAGTTTTAACCAACTGCTTTGAAGGTTTCCTCAGCTTTTTATTAAAAAGTAAGTTTTTGCCCCCAAAATTGGATCTTTGGGTTTATTAAACACTAGATTGCTATGATCATTTACTGCTGTATATTGTGTGCCTAATCTATTTATTTTGTATCTTATCCAGGACTAAATTGAATTAATGATTATTGTTTCATAATAGAGTTTAAAATTTGGTATTGCTAAGCCACCTTCCTTGACATTTTTTTCATTAATCTCCTTGATATTTTTACCTTTTTTAATCTTCCTAATGGATTTTATTATTTTTTTCTAGGTCTAAAGAATAATTCTTCCAGAGTTTTATTGGCATGATACTTACTGAATAAATTAATTTAGGTAGAATCATCATTTTTCTTATAATGGCTCAGTTGACCCGCAAGTAATTTATATTTCTCCAATTGTTTAGATTTGTTTTTATTTCTGTGATAAGTGCTTTGTAACTATGTTCATTTAATTCCTGGGTTTCCCTTGGCAGGTAGACTCTAAATATTTTATATTGTTTGCAAGTTACATCAAATGGAATTTAGAACGGAATGTTTTATCTCTTCTTCCTGGACATTTTTTATAATATATAAAGATGATGATGATTTATGTGGCATTATTTTATATCCTAAAACTCTGCTAAAGTTAATTATTTCAACTGGTTTTTTTTAATTTGATTCTTTTGAGTTTTTTTTTTTTAAGTATATCATCATGTCATTACAAAATCTGATGGTTTTGTTTTCTCATTACTCATTTTTTTCCTTCAATTTCTTTTTCTGGTGATAGGGCTTCAGCAAGCATTCCTATTACAATATTTAATTACAGTGGTGATAATGCTTCAGTCTGATCTTTTTGAGATGGTTTTTAGTTTATTCCCATTATGGATAATATTTGCTCTAGGTTTCAGATATATATTACTTATCTTATTGAGAAAGGCTCTCTTTATTCATATGCTGTCTTATATTTTGAATGGAAATATTTATTATATGTCAAAACCTTTTTCTGCACATATTGATAAAATTATGTTTTTATTAATTTTTGTTATTAATATTGTAAATTGTGTTTATAGGTTTCCTAATATTGAATTAATCCTGCTTTCCTGGAATAAATCCCACCAGGTTATAATGAATGACCTCTGTGATATATTGCTATAATCTTCTTGCTAATATTTTAAGTTTTTCTATCAATATTTATTATGGAAATTAGTCTATAATTTCTTTCTCTAATTTTTCTTTTCTTGGGCTAGGTGTCAAAACCATATTTGTGTCCTAACAGCAATTTGGTAGAACTCCTTCTTTACCTATTCATCTCATACTTTTTTAAAGCACTTGGAAAATATAATAGATTATAGTTTTATACAGGCCTCCCAAGTAACAGAGTGGGCAAAACCAGACCTGAAATCAGGCAAACCAGAATTCAAATCTGACTTTAGGCACTTACTAGCTGTGCAAGTCATTTAATCCTGTTGACTTCAGTTTCCTCTTCTGTTAGAGTTGAAAAAGAAAGAAATGACAGCTCCACTATCTTTGCCAAGAAAATCCCAAATGAGATCACCATTGATCTCATTAAAATTACTTAACAGTGTATGTGTGGTGTGTGCACATGTTCCTTTCTTGCTCTCTCTCAGCTTATAAATATAATATATATAAACCTAAAATATATGCATATGCATGTAAATACAAATACATATGTATATATACATACACATACATGTATATACATGCATATATGCACACATACACACATATGTACATATATACTACACACACATTTCTGTCATTCCTCAATTATACTATGACTAATGAGGGCAGGGACAATGCCTTATCTAAAATTGCTATATCTCTCCAATACCTAGCAAGTATAATTCTCTGCAAATAATAGCTTACTGGGTTCTGGCAATAATAAAATAAAATAAAATAAAAATGACACAGCCCCTGTTAGCAGAAAGTTATGTTAATTATTTGGAATTAAAGAATGATCTCATTTCCTTTTCTGTGGGGTTAGTGTAAGGTAGAGAATAGCCTAATGTACATGAAGTGGATGCTACTCTACTGAGGCTTTAGGAAGGAAGAGGAAAATGAATAACCTTTTAAAAATTTGAAGTAGAAGAATAACAACAATCAGGTTGCCAAGGTTTTGCTGAAGAGATAATTTCTGGTCAGAATCTTGAAGAAAGAGAATTCAGAAAAGCATAGTTGAGTTATAAGTATACTTTAGGAATAAGAAATAATCTCTGTGAATGTATAGATATGAGATAAAATATTGAAATTCTGAATAACAGATGGTTTCACTTTACTAGAACACAGACTGAATAATCGGAGAAGTTTTAAATCATTCTGGAGAAATGAAGTGAAAACATTATGCTGAATAAAGGATATTGTATTATATCGTAGATTTTAAAATTTAGAAATGTATCATGGTGATGTTTTGGGGGAAAATGTATAAAAATTGAAGAAGGAAAATGAAAAAGAAAAGAAAAAAGGACAACAATGATGACAATGATAGCAATGATAACAATGACAAGAAGAAGAAGGAAAAGACATTTCTTTAATAGCGATTTAGAGTATTTTTTCATATGACTATTGATGGCCTTGTCTGAAAACTGCATGTTTCATTATTTTCCAGGTCAGTTGTTTTTCCAATAAGATATTTTCCATTTTCTTCAATTTTTTCATTCTCTTAATTTTGCTTTATTGTTCCTTACTAGCTCAAAACCTCGTTAGCTTCCATTTACCCAATTTTAAATTTTAAAGAATTATTTTCTTCAGAGTTTTTGTATGTCCTTTTCCATTTGACCAATTTTGCCTTTTGAGGATATCTTTTTCTCAATGAATTTTTATACACATTTATTTGTTTTCCATTTAGGCAATTCTATTTTTTAAGGTATTCTTCTCTTAATTGGACTTCATTCTTTCTTACATCATTTTGCCTATACTATTTTAAGCTATGCTCTTCAATATTTTTTGTGCCTTTTTTACCAAAGCTGTTGACTTTTTTCCTGATTTTTTTTTGCATCACTATTATTTCTTTTCCCATTTTACTCACTACTTCTCTTGTTTGATTTTTTAAAAATTCTTTTTGAGTTGTTCAAGGAATTCTTTTTGGGTTTAAGACCAATTCACATTTTTCTTTGAAGTGTCGGTTGCAGCAGTTTTGACTTTGTCTTTTTCTATGTTTGTATTGTGATCTTATTTGTCATCATGGTAACTTCCTATAGTCATGTTCTTTTAATTCTTGTTATTTGCTCAGTTTTCTAGCCTATTTCTTGATTTTTAACTCCATATTAAAGTTGGGCTCTGTTCCTCAAGTGAAGGTATCACTGTCTCAAGTATCGGAATTCCTCTCTGCTGCTCTCAGAATTAGTACTTGGGCCCTGTAAGTTTTCAGTTCTTACAAAATGTTATGTTTTAAGGGGTGGTCACTGCTCTCCTGGCCTGTGCTTTGGTCTGAAACATCAGAAGTACTCTTTTCCACCTGAGAACTGTGACAAGGATTCCTATGCTGCTGTGTAGCCACAGCACAAGTTCTGGTTTGCTATGGCTCCCTCTTGACCTATGATTTCAACCCATGATTATGACCTGGATCAAAGTAAGGATAATGTAACATATTCCTGCACTAGGGCCAGCAATAGTGCCGTTATAAAATCTTCTGATCCATCCTTTGACCTCCTTACACTTTATGGTTAATAACTCCAGATGATGCTGCTGCAAATGCTAATTCAAACAGGCCTGCTGTTGGTTTGTTAGGGCCCAGTCTGTTCTGGGGCAGCCCGAATTGAACTGTGATCACTCTTCCCCAAATGAGACAGACCTTTCCTACAGACTTTCTAAATTATCTTAGACTGAACATTTCTTTTGTTTTGCCCTTTTGTGGATTCTACTACCTCAGAATTAGTTTGGGAGAGTTAGTTAAATTTGTTTGGAGGGGAATTTGGTAGTGATCAATCAAGTCTCTGCTTTTTATTTGTCATTTTGGCTCTGCCCACCCCATCCCTTTTCCCTTTTGAATAAAGCACAGAGTCTTTATCCTGACATTCAATTTTAGGTTTTCAATGACATAGCTTTATTCTAACTCTCTAAGCTACCTCCCATAGCTTTATTACAATTCTCTCTTATCTCCAGACTCTCTGCTCTGGCTTTAATTTTCACTTCCTCCCTACCAGAAATCTCTTATTCTTCAAGATAGAAATCAACTGCCATCTATGTCATGAAATAGTTTCTAATACACCTCCTCTTCCCCGCACTACTAAAGTGAAAATGATTCTTTTCAACGCATATTTCTCATAGCACTCCTTTCAGGCCTACTATTTTTGCATGTATTTCTCCTCTCTACCATAATTATTTGTTCATAATATTTTGAAAATTAAGGACTGTGTCATATACAGTTTTGTATCCTCAGCACCGGTTACTATTTTCCAAAGAGTAAACACTTTTTAAATGCTTTACTGTCTTATTGAACTTGAATAAAATTAATATATACCATAATATTTAAAGGAATTCTGAAAAGTCATGATTGTTTGAACTGATGTAATTAAGAAAGACCAAATGTAAGACATAGTAATTGGCCTGAGTCTTAAAAAAAAAAAGATATGGTCTGTCTTGAAGAGGATAATATATGGCATTCCAAGTGGAAGAAATAATATTTAGCAAAGGGGGAGCTACTGAAAGGGGGAACAACTTAGCAACAAAATAGGAGGTAGTGAAAAGATCAGAATGAATGAATTGGAAGATCTGTATTGTGATTTCTGTACATCAAATTGGGAAAAGAAAGGAAGTATGAGATTTGAATACTTGGCTAAATAGCTTTAACTTGATTTTATAGATAGCAAGAAAAAAAAAAGAAGCAACATCTGCCTGTGAAATAGCATCATAATTATATCTGACATTTAAAAAGCACCATATGGATAAAAAGTGCTTTACATACAATATATATATATTTTTTTGCTTCTTACAACAATTCTGTGACATAGGTACTATATGTATCATTCACTTTATAATCAAAGCAAGTTAAGACCAAGAGTATTTATGTGATTCATTTATGGTCACACAGCAAATATCAGAAGTGGGACTTAAGCCTAGATCTTCTTGGCTTTATATCAAGCAACTTATTAAAACTGCTTCTCAAGACAATGAAAACAGACATTTTAGGAAAATTAGCCTGGCAACTATGCAAAAGATAGCTTGAAGACAAGAAACAATAAGGATTGACATGACATCTAGAAGGTTCATGTAATATTAAAATGAGCTATTAAGGGCCTGAATTATAGCAATAGAAAGAATACTGGAGGAAAATATTAAATCTAAGATCCATTACACTAAACTACCACTGCTAAAAGTGGGGGAAAAAAAGAGGTGAGGAATACTGAAAATTAATTAGACATAAAAGATAAAAGTGAGGTTTGAGGTGAAAGATGATTATAAAGCTTTTTACCTTGACATTAACTAGATTATGCATGCTACAATTTCATGATGGATTTTTAAAAATAAACTACTATATACAAAAAATGGAAAATTAAGAATGGGAGTCATTTTGAGATAAGATTAAATGAGTTTCATTCTATCAATGAATATATACTAAGGCTGTATTATTCCAATGAATATACTATGTGAGCTAAAAATATGACATTAGAAAAGGACATCACAAGAAGTATAAGGACTGATGTGAAGTGAAGTGAAAAGAATCAGGAGAGCAGTATGTATAGTAATAGCAATGTGGTAATGATGATCAACTCAGAAAAACTTGATTACTCTGATAAATATAATGATCCAAGATAATTTCCAAGCACCATGATGATGAAAAAAGAGATAACCGATGAATTATTAGAGAAAATTAAAATATAATTTCTCATTTTCTTTGTCTCTCCTTTTGTAAAAAGTGGCTAATATGGAAATATATTTTGCATGATTTCACATATATAATTAATATCATATTGTTTAACTTTTTAATGGGCATGGGAGGGAGGAAATAATTTATGTCTCAAAACATAAAGAAAAAATGTTAATAAATAATAATTAAAAAATAACACAACAAAAAAGAAAATAAAATGTTGGTCTGGTATGCAGACCTGGAGAATAATTTATTATGTTAGGTTTTGATTCTGACTAAATTATCTGACTCCAAAACCAATATTTTTTCATCTGTGCCATACTGATTCAATGAAATTTCATTCTGACAAATGAGGAATAACAAATCAAGAAATTTGACTAACATACATACATATATACATGCCTGTGTATATATATACAGATATCCTTACATATTTATATGTACATTCACGTATATGTATAGATATAGATATATTTGTATATCTACATATGGGATTTAAGCTCAAATAAAGGATCCATGATGCAAGTATACATTTTGTGATAATGAGCTAAAGTAGGATGAATTCTGTAGGGGACCAATAAGAAAACCAGAGAAATAAGGATATATTAGGGAATAACCATGATTTGGGGTAGCCAAAGGAAAAGAAATAAGAAAGAAGACAGGAGGATGAATGATAAGAAAGACAAAATTAGGATGGTATAATGCAATAAAAATGTTATTAAATATTTTCAACTGAAATATGGTATTTGTTACCTATATTCTTTTAGTCTTTTTTTTCTAATCAGAAGAAAAGCAACACTTTTAGCAATATCTTAGAATGACTAATTTACAAGATTATTCTCAAATTATTTGAATTTAAATTACACTATAAAAATCAAATTAACATTTTATAAAAGCATCTTGTTCACAAATGCAAGGTAAAATTACTTTAAATAATAGCTGCATTACATTATATTTAATTAAATAATTTAAGACAGTCCAAGGAAGTTGTAATTTGGCTCTGTGCTGTTTAATAATTTTGTCCATAGTTTACAAATCTAGGTAGCATGTTGACAACAACTAATATTTTACCTTTATAATACTTTACAATTTACAAAGTGCTAACATATATTATTTCCTTTGATAATCAATAGATCCTTGAGATAGGTACAATTATCACACAATTATTATCTGTATTTTACAGATAAGGAAACTGAGCTTCAGATTAGTTAAGTGACTTATCTGAGATCACAGAACTAGGATGTGTCCTGATTGGGGCAGGATTTGACTTTAGTTCATTCTGACTTTTAAATCAGCACTTCACTCACAGAACCTTTTAACTATTTGTTTAGAAAATTTTGCAGATGAATCAAAGCTGTAACAGATAACATTCATCGTACAAAATACAATAGCATGCAAAAAGATCTTAATGGATTAGAACATTCCTTCAAACATAATAAAATGAAATTAAATAGGGAAAAATATATCTGTTATTTTGGTTAAAACAAATCTTTCCAAGTACACTATAGAGAAGTGAAGCTAGCATTTAAAGATTAAAAAAAAAAAAATCAGGTTATTTTTTTGGCTTGCAATTTCCCCTTATTTCAACTGCATGATATAGGTAATAAGGAAAGCTTATGTGTCAGTGTGTAAATAACTAGAGGGAGGTGGCAAAGCCAAGATGGCAGAGAAAAAGTACAGATTTGTCTGAGTTCTCTCCCAAATTCCTCCCAATACTATCAAAAATAATTCCATAAAACAATTGCTAGAGCAACAGAACACATAAAAGAACATAGTGAAATAATTTTTCATCCAAAGACAGCTTAGAAGATGAGCAGGAAATGTCTGTATTACGTGAGTAAAAGTGGGGCACAGTTGAGTGCACGTAGGGCCAGCACAAAACCAGGAGGAAATTCTGGAAATCAATTAATGCATAGCAACAATAGCTGCTTCCAGAGCTCTCAGGTCACAGATGGTATTGGGGCTGAACAACCAGTCAGAAGGAGATTACAGGGATTGCTTTGCTAGTCCTGCAGCAGTGATCTTTCACTTGGGGGATCCTGTGGCAGTCCCAGGACAAGAAGGAGCACTAGAACATCAGAGCTTGCTTCCACAGGACAGCAGGAACCCTTATTAAAGTTCTAGGACAGAAAAATAGGTTTTGTTGGGTCACAGACAACAGCACAGGCCAGAAGAGGAGCAAACCTTTCCTCAGAAAGTACTCTCTTGAATTCAAGTCACTCTCCAATCGATAAATGGTCAAAGGATGTGAACAGACAATTTTCAGATGATGAAATTAAAACTCTTTCTAGTCATATGAAAAGGTGCCCCAAATCACTATTGATCAGAGAAATGCAAATTAAGACAACTCTAAGGTACCACTACATACCTGTCAGATTGGCTAAAATGACAGGAAAAGTTAATGATTAATGTTGGAGGGGATGTGGGAAGGCTGGGACACTGATGCATTGTTGGTGGAGCTGTGAACGGATCCAACCATTCGGGAGAGCAATTTGGAACTATGCTCAAAAAGTTATCAAACTTTGCATACCCTTTGACCCAGCAGTGTTTCTATTGGGCTTATATCCCAAAGAGATCTTAGAGGAGAGAAAGGGACCCACATGTGCAAAAATGTTTGTGGCAGCCCTTTTTGTAGTGGCTAGAAACTGGAAACCAAAAGGATGCCCATCAACTGGAGAGTGGCTGAACAAATTATGATATATGAATGCTATGGGATATTATTGTTCTGTGAGAAACGACCAGCAGGATGATTTCAGAGAGGCCTGGAGAGACTTGCATGAACTGATGCTGAATGAAATGAGCAGAACCAGGAGATCACTATACACAGCAACAACAATATTACATGATGATCAATTCTGATGGACATGGTTCTCTTCAACAATGAAATGTTTCAAAGTAGTTCCCAGTTGTTCAGGGATGAACAAAGCCATATATACCCAGGGAGAGGACTGTGGTAACTGAGTGTGGATCACAACATAGCATTTTCACACTCTCTATTGATGTTTGCTTACATAATGTTTTCCTTTTCAGGTTTTTTTTTCCTGTACAGCAAGATAACTGTATAAATATGTATACACATATTTGATCTGTCAAATATTTTAACATAATTAACATGTATTAGACTTCCTGCCATCTGTGGAGTGGGGAGGGGGTAGGAGGGAAAATTTTGTAACAGAAAGATTTTCAAGGGTCAAAGTTTAAAAATTACCTATGCATATGTTTTTATAAATAAAAAGCTTTAATAAAAAATACTAGCTTAATCAAATACAACTTTGAAACAAATATGCTTAATTTTATATGTATATATATTTTGTAAAAAGGATGATTAGGGTTTTATATGTAACCTTTTTTCACTGTTCTTTTTTGCATGTGGAAATGTTCATGTTTGTTGATGTTTTTCAACTTCAGAACAAAATAATTTTTTTTAAAGAAAAAAAATACTGTTGAAAAAACTAAAAATTTTCAAGTTCCTAGAAATATCTATAAAAACAACTGCATGAAATTCCTGACACTGTGCCCTCTGTTCTGGAAACAGAGCCCTACTTTAACAGAGTTAAAATTCAAAATAATGGCCTTGGAAAATGAACAAATAAGAGGAAAAAAAAATCCTTTTGACTATAGAAAATTACTATGAAGACAAAAGACTGAAACACACACTTAGAAGATAACAAAATCAAAACTTCTACATCTGAAGCCTCCAACAAAAATATGAATTGTTCTTAGGCCATGGAAGATCTCCAAAAGGATTTTGAAAATCAAGTAAGAGAGATAGAGGATAAAACACAATGGAAAAGTAAAAACAGAAAAAAAAATTACCAATGCCACCTCAAAGAATGATATGAAAAAAGACACAGGAGTGTTATTGGTAAATTTCAAAACCCCCATATGAAAGAGAAAATGTTACAAGAAACAAAACAAACAGGGGCAGCTAGGTGGTGCAGTGGATAGAGCACTCAGCCCTGAAGTCAGGAGGACCTAAGTTCAAATCTGGTCTCAAACACTTGAAGTTTCCTAGCTGTGTGACTCTGGGCAAGTCACTTAACCCCAATTGCCTCAGCAAAAACAAACAAACAAACAAACAAAAAGCCACAACAATTTCAGAGCTGCAATTAGAATTGTACAGGAATTATCAGGAGGTACAACAAAAGATTGCAGCTCCTGGAATAATATATGCTGGTAATCAAAAGAACTAGACTTATAGTCAAAAATATATCCAGCAAAACTATCCATAATATGAAATGAAAAAAAATATATTGCAGATTTTCAGGAGCTTTTCTCTATCAAACCCAAACTTAATAGAGAATTTAACATATAAAACCCCAAATCAAAGAATAATTTCAAGGAACTCAGCATGAATTAATTGAATATATTTTTTTATATGGAAATACACACCATATGTTTTAAGTTTGACTTCAGTAATTGAATAGTTCAAAAAGAAAGATTGGGACAGAGTTGAGTATGATTTGACTCTAAAAATCAAAACTGACTAAAAAAAGGTAAAAATAGTAATTATATTATATGAATGAGGTAGAAGAAGAAAAGGCCTTAGAGAAGGGAAGAGGGCTGGTAGTTCTGAAAGCGTACTCATGTTGGGAATGGGTTAAATAGGGAGCACACACACACACACACACACACACACACACATACACATATATATATATATACATGCATGCATACATACATATACAGACAAATATCTGCATGTAACAGGTATAGCACCTTCAAAAATCTATAAAGAAGTAAGAGGGGAGAGGATAGGATAAGGTGAAGTACAGAAGTATATGTAGATTAATGGCCCTAGGACAAGATGTGTAGATTAATGGGAAAAAGATAAAGAAAAAAGGAAAATGGGACAAAGGATAAAATGAGTGTAGAGAAGGATGTTTAGATTAGTGGAAGTGGTATAAGCTGTGTAGATTAATGGAAGTGGGACAAAAGGGGAAAGAAAGGAGGAGGAGGGGGGGAGAGAGAAGAAAAAGGAGGAATCCATAGGCAGAGGTTAAGTAATAAATAACATAGAAAGTTTAGTAGTAGAAGTAAAGCAGAAGAGTTACAGGGGATAAGAAATAAGAGATATAGGGCAACTAGTTGGTGCCGTGGATAAAGCACCAGCCCTGAAGTCAGGAGGACCAGAGTTCAGATCTGGCCTTAAACACTTAATGCTTCCTGGCTATGTTACCCTGAGCAAGTCACTTAACCCCAATTGCCTCAGGAAAAAAAAAAAAGAGAGAGAGAGAGCGAAAGTTGTACACAAACACTACAACAAGGATCTTGAGGTAGAATTTATTAGGAAAAAATAGGGTTAGTAATCATTGATCTCAAAGTCAAACTTAAAAATTCAATTAAGAGAGAAATCTACATTATATGTCAACCAGATTAATTTTGTTTTAAATGCAATGTTTATGTATATATAAATGTGTATTATGCAAGTATCTATATATATGTGTATTTTTATATATGTAGGTGTATGTATATATATATGAATATAGAAATTTGTATTGTGTAGGTGTGGGTGTGAATATGAGTGTGGCTGTATGTGTATATATAAATATATTCCTGTTTGAGGAAAGGGGGTTAGATGAAAGGGGGGAAAAGAATAAAGTAAAAAGTATTCAGCAGAGAACAAAAGAATAATGTACAAGGAAGCAAAGAAATGATAGTCATGAACATAAGCTCATATATTTATATATAGTACTTTCTTCAAATGGAAATTTATTGTTGCATATTTTGAATCCTCTGTTATTCTGCTGGGCACATGATATGTTTTGCTTTGTTTTCCTTTTTTGTCTTTCTTTTTTGATTATTTTTTATTTTTTAAATTTAATAAAAAATTTTTAAAGAGTAATAGAGAAAAAATTGGAAAGAGAAATGAGTGATACAAGAAAATTATGAAAAAATTCAGTCATTATCTTGGTAAAGGACACACAAAAAAATTCTGAGGAAAACAATACTTTAAAAAATAAACTAATGGTAATAGTAATAAGGCCAAATAGTAAAAAGAGGGCCCAAATGCCAATGAGGAGAAAGGAATGCCTTAAAAATCATAATTGGTCAAATGGAAAGAGAAGCACTGAAGAAAAAAAAAATACCTCCTTAAAAAGTGGAATTCACCTAATGGAAGAAGTACAAAATCTCAATAAATAACAAAAAAATCATTAAACATTACAATTAAGCAAATGAAAGCTAATAATTTTATGAGAAATCAAGAAACAAAACTAAAGAATGAAAAAAAAATACAAGACAATGTGAAAATTCTCATTGGAAAAACAACTGACCTGGGGAATACATGCAGGAGAGACAATTTGAAAATTGTGAGGTCATCTGAAAGCTATGATTAAAAAAGAGTTTATGCATCATTTCTCATGAAATTTTCAAAGAAGACTAACCTGAGATTTTAGAAATAGAGGGTAAAATAGAAATGGAAAAAAATCCACCAATCACTTCGAGATCCCAAAATGAAAAATCCTTTATCATAACCAAATTCCAGGTAAAAAAGAATATCCTGCAATCAGCCAAAATGAATCAAGTCGTGTATGGTGGAGTCACAAATCAGAATAACACAAGATTTAGCAGCTTCCAAATTAAAGAATCAGGGGCCTGGAATATGATATTCAGGCAAAGAAACTAAGATTACAACTAAGAATCATCTACTCAGCAAAACTGAGTATAATTTTTCAGGGGGAATCATGTCTATTCAATGATACAGAGAATTTTCAAGCATTCTTGAAGAAAAGATCAAAATTGAGTAGAAAATTTGATTTTCAAATACAATACTGACAATAAATATAAAAAAGTATAAAAGAAAGGGTTTAAATAAAGGATTTAATAAGATTAAGCTGTTTACAATCCTAAATTAGAAAGTGGAGAGGGTAGAAGGGGATGAAAGGAAATAGCAGTAACTGAAAAAAAATTCAAAAAATTGAAACAAGTCTGAAGGAAGTTTCTCTGATAAAAACCTTCTTTCTTAAACATATAGAGAACTTTCAAATTTGTTGTCTTTTTAAATAAGCCATTCTTTAATTGATTAAATGATCAAGAATTATGAACAGTTTTCACATAAAGCAATAAAAGCTATCTATACCCATGTGAAAAAAAAAAAGTTCTAGCTCACTATTGAATGGAAAAATGAAATTTAAAACAATTTCAACATCAATCTAATAGATTGCCCAATAAGACAGACAAAGGGAAATGAAAAATAGTGGAGGGGATGAAGGAAAAATGAGACAATTATGCACTATTGGTGGGGTTGTGAACTCTTTCAACCATACAGTAGATCAATTTGGAACTATGCCCAAAGAGCTATAAAATCATGTATAGTTTTTCATCTTACAATACCATTACTAGGCCTGTATCCCCAAAGATGTAAAAAACAAAAAGAAAAAAGACCTTTATGTTCACTAATACTTGCAGCAGCTATTTTACTCCTGGCAAAGAATTAGAAATTGATGAAATGGCCATCAATTGGGGAGTGACTGAACAAATTGTGATAGGTGATTATGATGGAATATGCTCTCAGAAAAACTTGGAAAGACTTTCATGAGCTGATACAAAGTGAAATATACTTTGGGTTTTTTATTATTAATACTTTTTATTTGCAAAACATATGTATGGGTAATTCTTCAACATTAACCCTTACAAAGCTTTCTGTTACAAATTTTTCCCCCCTATTCCCCACTCCTCCCCTAGATGGCAGGATATTCACTACTTGTTAATTATGTTAAAATACTTAAGAAATCGAATATATGTATACTTATTTCCACACATCATTTTTGTGCAGGAGAAATTGTATCTACAAGAAAGAATAACCAGATAAAGGAAACACAATGCAAGCAAACATTAATAGAGAGCATGAAAATGATATGTTGTGGTCCACATTTCATATCCCTCTCTCTGGGTGTATATGGCTTTCTTCACTGAACAATTGGAACTGGTTTGAAGCATTTCATTATTGAAGAGAGTCACGCCCATCAGAACTGATCATCATATAGTATTGTTGTTGCCATGAAAAAAGATCTCCTGGTTCTGCTCACTTCACTCAGCATCAGTTCATGCAAGTCTCTCCAGGCCTCTCTGAAATCATCCTGCTGGTCGTTTCTCACAGAACAATAATATTCCATAACATTCATATACCATAATTTATTCAACCATTCTCCAATTGATGGGCATCCATTCAGTTTCCAGTTTCTAGCCACTACGGAAAGAGCTGCCACAAACATTCTTGCACATGTGGGTCCCTTTCCCTCCTCTAAGATCTCTTTGGGATGTAGGCCCAATAGAAACACTGCTGGGTCAAAGAGTATGCACAGTTTGATAACTTTTTGAGCATAGTTCTAAATTGCTCTTCAGAATGGCTGGATCCGTTCACAGTTCCACCAACAATGTATCAGTGTCCCAGCCTTCCCACATCCCCTCCAACATTCGTCATTATCTTTTCCTGTCATCTTAGCCAATCTGACAGGTGTGTAGTGCTACCTCAGAGTTGTCTTAATTTGCAGTGAAATATACTTTGAACAAAATAACAAAGATATTTGTAAGATGATCAGTTGTGAATGACAACTATTTTCAGCAATACAATAATCCAAGATAACTCAAGAATTTATGATGAAAAATGTTATACAACATCAGAGAAAGAACTGATCGTATTTAAATACAGTTTGAAATAGACTTTTTTTTAAATTTTAATTTTTGAGGGAGAGGGGAAGGCTTTATTTTACAACATGACTACTATGGAAATGTTTTGTATTAAAAACAAAAACAAAAACAAAACCTAGGGCAAAAATTCTCCTGAACTCTGTTTCAATCAAATGCTCCACAATTATTAGCTGGGGAGTTTCTAGCAGTGAAGAGCATCAAGGTTGTTTCTGGTAAGAGATGATTCAAGAGATGGAGAGCATTATCTTGGTAAAAGGAAAACTTAGGGGTAAAAAGAAGAAATGTTATAGCTGTATTAAATTACTTGAGTAATGTAATGTGGAAAACAAATTATACTTCTTCTTGGCTACAAAAGGAGAGAGAAAGAGAAGGGAAAGAAATAAGCATTTATTAAACTTTTACTTTGTGCCAGGAAGTGTGCTAAGTATGTTAAACATTTCTCATGTGGTCCTTACAGCAACTCTGTGAATTAATAAAATTATCTCCATTTTATAGTTGTAGAAACTGAAGCAGACAGAGGTTAAGAGACTTGCTTGAATTCAGGTATTCTTGATTGTAAGTCCAATGGTTTATCCATTGCACCTCCTCACTACAATTGTGGTAGACCTCAAAGAGGAAAGCGAATGGCAAAATGGATAGAATGCTGGGCCCTGAGTCAGGAAGACTCATCTTCCTGTGTTACTAGCTGTGTGACCCTGGGCAAGTCACTTAACCCTGTTGTCCCAGTTTCTCCAACTGTAAAATGAATTGTAGAGAGAAATGGCAAACCACTCGAGTATCTTTGCCAAGAAAATCCCAGATTGGGTGAAAAAGATACAGCAGCAGATGAAGAACAACAACAATGTAGAAAAAATTTTGAGGATCAGGTAACCAGGTAGCACTTTAAAATTCACTTCTTTGTTTCTCAACCTTCCTTCCAGGTTGCAAGTTGAGAGTCAGCTTTTTGGGTAAGAAAAAGATGACATATGATCTCTATTATCTGAAATGAAAGCAACATAATTTTTTTGCTATACATATATATGTATATATTATAGAATTGTTCTGTTTGTGGCAGGATTTGACACACACAAACACAGCAAAGTTATTATGTTGTATTAATTTCACTTAACAGAGATTATGCATCTATATAATTTACTCACATATACATGAATGATATGTGTGTTCTTGCTGATTATTTGAAGTCATAATACAAGGGCTATACTCTATAGTGAATCATTACATTAACTTAAAGAGTTGACTTAGCAGCTTGAAGTTTTATTTCTAGAAAATTTTTTTAAAGCACTTTATTTTAGTGTAATTTTAAAAAGCCAAATGCAACACTATTCCTCCCTTCACAATTAAAAAAAAAAGGTGTTTTAAAGGATGTCCAAAATTTGATCATACCTGAAGATAGCAAACTATCTTTTTATTTTTATAGAATAAATTTTTTATAAAAAATTTAGAAGAAAAAAATTCCCATCTTATACAAAATGAAGGATTTCAATTGGAAACAGTCAAATTTGATCCTTGTACAAATTAACATAAAAAGTCACAATAAAGTTTAAAAAATTTACTTGCATGGAACATTTGAGTTTTTTGATTTTGTTTTTTGCATTTTGTGTCTTATCTAAGTCATTTACATTGGAAAGAAAACTGACGATGGAGTAAAAAGAAACTTGGGTTCATATGTGTTTTTTTTTTTTTAACCTGTTACAAAGCCCTAGACATATAACTTCTCAGAGCTGCAGGTTCATTTTTTTTTCTAAAATGGGAATAATAATAACTAGAATTCTTGTCATGGCCTCATTTGAGGATCAAAGGAAGTAATTAATGTATGTAAAGTGTTTTGCAAATCTCAAGGAGCTATCTGTCTATGATCATGGTCATGATGATGATTATGATTTCTTTTGTTGTCTTTAGCAATGGTTGAATGTTATCTATTCTCTCATCCTGTCTTTTTATAGCATTATATACCTGATGATTTCAACTTGTGTTTATATTATTAAGGTAAAAGAAATTGGGAAGTTTTGTGAATTACTATTTTTATCAAAATTAATGTATAAGACAGTTTAAAGTTCTTTTTCCCAAAAAAAGGATACAAACTTAAATCTTAATATTATTAGGATTGGTTATCACTTTATTTTTCTAACTTACTAATTTTTGCAATAGGCAATGCTATAAAAATGTACCGCATGATATATGCAGAAAGTGAATGACCATAAAGTCACCTTTTATGTTTCATAATACTCCCATTAAGTTGGTCTCCTATTTATCAATTACTTTAATGTATTTTGTTCATGTTGTTAGTTTTGAATAAAAATCAGAGATATTACTTCAGCACACCAATTTTTTTTTTAATCTAGCAGACCTGCTTTCAGCAGTGTGCATTGGTGAATTGCCATTTGAAGATACATAAGCACTGGCAATTTGTTATTTATTCATGTAATCTTAAAAACTGTTATCATAACTAAGTATTCTCTTACTTTTTGTCTCTGTAGTAAATCTATGATTTTTCTCTTTTTCTTTCCTCAGCAGAACTTGATCCCTGATTTTTCTGTGAGAGAAAAAAAAAAAGCTGCCTCAGCACTACATCTGGCATATAGATGGAAAGCATGTTTTCATGTAAGAAACAGGGAAAATTAAGAGTACAGGGACCAAAAAAAAAAAAAAAGAAAAGAAATAACACCACCCAAAATTTCATTAATTCAGCCTCCACTTATTATTCAGTCATGGGTTTGGCTTTGAAGTATGTATGGAGGTGAAAGATTTTAGTGAGAAAATTAACTTAAATATGCTTACAAAGGTAATTTTTTGTCATTATGGTTCATTAAAAATCATTTTCTACATACTGACATACATTTGACATGCAATTGATAATATAATGATGAATCATTTTTGTTTATTATATAGAAAAAACTAAGCATCTCTTCTTGGTGACACTCCAGTCAGCCACTGAGTTTGTACTTCTACTTTAGAATTATCATGAGTTATTCTAAATATTCTTATATTTAAAAATATTATAAAATTGTGACTTTGCAAATTGATGCAAGCAATTTTCTTCTTCATCGGTATTCTAATTTCCTAGAGCTTTTAAAATTCATTGTTGCTGTATTTATTATATGAGATTATAGCAAAAAAAAATTCTTTTATATCTACCCTTAATATTTCAGTATTGATTTTAAGACATATTTTGGAAAAGTTTATTGTCTTATTTTAATCTCTTCAATATGGCTATTCTCTTCAGTGACACAGGTTGCCACCTAATTACAGCTCTTGATTCATTTCATATTATGTGGATCACAGTGAAACATGTTTATTCATTGATTATTCCTCATTCTTATTACATAGGTCCCTATAATCTTAAGATCACAGACTTATATTGCAGAGGTAGAAAGGAATTTAGAAACCCCTTAGTCTAATTCTTTCATTTTATAGAATATAAAATTGAGGTCTGAAGAAGGTAAGTGAAAAATGTAAATATATATATATATATATATATATGGATAGAGAGAGAGAGAGAGCTGGGCTATAAATTACAAATGTGGAATGTGGCTCTTGAGTGACATGGATAGCTATTCCTGGAATCAGATCCTTTGAAGGGAGGAAAAGAGAGACAAAAGAGAGGCTATATATTTATAAATATACACACATATGTACATGCACATGCATATACACATATACATGTTAGTGCGTATGTGTGTAAATATTTAAGTCCTAAATATTGTCAATTTAGGGATATCATTATTACTTGAGTGGGGAGAAACTACAGGAAAGCATAGTTCAAAATGCAAGTCATTTCTTTGCTCATTCTTAAGAGGGAAATAGTTCAGGGGCAGGTAGGTGGTGCAGTAGATCGAGCACCAGCCCTGAAGTCAGGAGGACCCGAGTTCCAATCTGGTCTCAGACACTTAACATTCCCTAGCTATGTGACCCTGGGCAAGTCACTTGACCCTAATTGCCTCAGCAAAAAGCAAAAAAAAAAAAGAAAAAAAAAGAGGGAAATAGTTTTTTGTCTACATTCAACAGCTTAACTCATTCACACCAAATGTTACATGCATATACATACAGACATATGCATGTTAGTGTATGTGTGTGCATGTGTGTGTGTGCACGTGCGCATGCAAATATCTAAATCCTAAATATTGCCAGTCTAGGGCTATCATTATTACTTGAGCAAAGAGAAACAACAGTGAGTAGTTCAAAATAAAAGCCATTTCCTTCAGAGGGAAATAGTTCTTTGTCTATAATCAATAGCTTAACTCATTCACACCAAATGCAACACACACACACAAACACAAACACACACATCCATCTTCCTTAATGTATGCTAGTTAATTAAATTAGTACAACAAAAGTGACACAATTTCATGTTTAATTGCATGATTGGCCCCAGAAAGATTAATAAACAAGAAATTCATTAAGACTGCATTCATTTTAAACAAATATGCAATATATGTACAATGCATATACCCATGTACGCATGTGAACATTTAGTGAATATTTATATACATGTGTGTCAATATGTGCATGTTTGAATATAATGGCATATATTTATACACATTTGGTCTTGAATTGAAATTTACTTAATGTTGGTGTTTCTCAATGTGGCAACTTCCTTATAATTTTTGGTATAATAGAGTTACCTGAGTCACTAAAAAGTTAAACTACTCCCCTGACTGGTGTTTCAAAGGTATTTCTCAGTCCATGTCAAATCTTCTCTAAATTCTATCACACAGCTTTTTGACTACTTTTATATTCATATATGCACACACATACAGAGACAAGAAATTTATCTTAAAAATTGAAAAAATATAAAATATACCTCTAGACTGAGGCTGATCATGCAACTATGAGAATAGACAGAAACATATATAAGTATATATTCATGTATATATGCTTCCTGAATATAGGAATGAAATTCCTCACATAATGATAGTTGCCATGGGAGCTAACTAGAATACTTAGAAATGAAAAGGCACAAGCTGACAAAGGCAGTGGAGAGATATCTGAGATCATATTGGAATAGGTGTACTATTAGCTCTTAATGTATAGCAGTAAATCAAATTAGTGCAGTGAAGGATATAAAAGTTCATGTTAAACTGCATTCATTTTATTTACTCCCAGAAAGATTAATAGACACCACAAGACTCATTAACATTGATTTCATAGTCCTCTCTAGGAACTAATATGTGTCCTTGATAAATGAATACACCTAGCAGGATATGAATGGCAAACTGGAATTGTTCCATGTCTTTGCAGCAGATGTCTCCTGCCTTTTGTACTGAGCTAAACAAAAGCTCTGGCTAACAAGAGTACTGACTGCACTACAATCAGGTTTTAAAATTGAATTCCTGAATTCCTGAAAGCATTAGGATACTAATAAATATGTGAAATTGTAAAGGTCAGAAAAAGTTATTCAGATAATAAAATACAACAACAGATATATCAATATATTTTATTTCAAGCATGTAAATATGTTACACTATTCAATCCTTAAATGAATTCAACTTATGTGTCATTATTTTATGAACAAAATAATGAATATCTTGTTTGTCTTTGATAAATTGGGAATAAGGGGTTTGTTTTTGGTTGTTTGGCTTTCACATTCACTCTTATTTTTAAAAGTGCATTCATTTAGTTGGAGAAAAACAAAATGCCAATTAAGGAATATTTTGCTTGACAAATTTCAGATCAATTAATTCTCAAATTCTTCATGAGCTATCAAAACCATACATAGTGAAGGGAGTTTAGGTCTATTTTAACAGTTTTTTTTTAAATCAACATAATTGTTATCTCCACATATTCTGATTAATCAGCTTATGTTTACCTTGACTTTGCATTGACCTTGTGTAATTTTTCTTTTCATGTTTCCACAGTGTATCCTTCTGTCCAATTATTGTAATCCCTTTAGGGATTTGTGTTTGTGATACCATACACTGCACCTGTTTTCCTTTTTTCATTGTCCAAAGCCAAACCTTTCTAAATATCTGCTTCTCTTAATAACATTTTGCTTTTCTATGAAATAAAATAGTACTGTACTGTAGTTTTTTGGTTTGAAAAATTGCATCAGATCTCACTTTTCAGTTCACATCACTTATTCTCAAGATCTATTTATGGTTTCAAATTATTTTAAATATTTAAGAATAATATGTAAAAGTAAAATCAATTGCTTTTTTTTAATTAGAAAAAATTATCGTCTATATAAACTCCAAATTACTTGAGTATGAGACAGAGAGGGATAATGGAGAGTGTTGTACTTATGTAGTCAGAGATCTCTATTCATATCCTGCTGTAAACATCTGCTATCATGCAAATTATTGAATCTTTCAGAGCCTTGTTTTCAAATATCCATAATAGGCAAAATAATAGCACTTACCTCACCAAACTATTGAGTATCAAAGGAGAAAATAAATATAAAATTATTTCCAGGCCCTAAATCAAAATAGAAATGCTATTGTCACTATTAACCTGACCTTTTTATGCAAAGTCATCGGTTAGTTACAGATAATTAAATAGCTGGAAGAACAATTCTTCAGAAAAACTGAAGTTTTTTGTTTTTTTTTACTAGATGTTTAATTCCATTGGTGTATGAAACTGCTTATTCTTTCAGAAAATCAGACCATAATCAAGAGAACAACATTCTACTGGGAATTTAAGAGAAAGAAATTTTATCTTGGTAATTAGCTCAGGACTGAACTATCTAAAGCAGCAGGAATCTCATTGTTATTAGAACACAGGCTTCACAATGTGGAGTAATGAGAGCTAAAGATAATATTTGGAATTAAACTGATAGTAGAGTACCATGATTTGGTAAAAACTAGGGAGGCATTATAGCTTGTTGAACATGAGACTGATCAGAATAAAGTGACTTCCTTATTTGAATCTGAACTAAAATCTGAATTCTCAGCCCCTCAGATTTTAGCTTTCTGAAGAAAAACTGAAACAAACTCACCCTTGCCTTATTATTTATGCTCCAAATCTGGATGCAGCTCTTCTGTCCTTAAATGGGACTTCTTTTTTTATACCAGTGTTTTTATATCAATACTGATGTGTGAGATTTCCAAGAGAGAATAACATGAATCCCTTTGGGAAGGGCATATGCACATACATATATACATACACACGTGCATCTCTGTGTACATACACATTTGCATACACATGAGTACAAACAAGTATTGTGTGTATATACATGCACAAACATATATACATACATGTACAGACATTAAATGGGTCTGGATTTAGATTTGCTGAGTCTCAAGTAACAATGGAGCATATGTCAGATACAATAACATTTTCTTGGAAACTTCAGAGTTAATTGTTAAGTTAAATCCCAAATTTTAAATTAATTCAAAAGTTCTTTAGTTAGACTAACACATATTTATGTCTTGTGGAGCTTATAGGTCTAAGGAAAATAAGATATTAGAGATGTCAACTGATTTGTTTTTCACACTAATCAACAAAGAAAGCAGATATCATTTAAATTAACCATGCATACAATTAGCTTTTGAATGCTTAATCTTGATCATTTGTTAAATTCAATCAATCAAAATTGATTAATTGCTTACTATGTTCCAGGTACTATGCTAAATGCTGGAGGTTGCCAAAAGAGGCAAAAGAATCCTTTAAAATTGTTGATATAGGTATTCATTCTAGTGATTTAGTCAAAACTCTACCACAATTTCCTATTGTATGTTCTTGGTATGAGTCTAGAATGAATCATTTCATAAATCTTTCAAGAGGGTTGAATCCTCTTGTACACACCTGGTACTGGAGCATGATGAAGTCCTGCAGCCAAATCCAAAATTATGGGGTATTGCTCTGGGCACATTCCTTAAATGATAACTGATCTGGTAGGAATTTTTAATGTCTACCCTCTATTCTTTCTGACCAGAAAGATGGAGAATCAGGGTAAGGGCTACTGAGGAAATATAAATTTCACTTTTTAATACATTTTATTATCTAATAATCTTAATATCAAAATGTATCATTTTGAATAGCATCATATATTATTTTTGTATCTTATCACATTTAAACCTCATCTTAGCATTTAGTCTCTCCAAACCTCCAATTCAACATTCTTGCTTTTTTTTTTTAGCCTCTTGCCTTTGCTTTTGGTCACATCATTCCCCCATGTGAAATAATTCTTTTTGGTGACATTTGGAATCCCTAGCTCTCCATTACCAACTATAGGTCTTTCCAAATAATTCCAAATGATTGCTTTCTATAATGCATACGTATCATTTGTATTTTATGTGTATATGTTTTTCTCCAACACAATGTCAGATCCTCTAGGTCAAGAACTATTTTGCTTTTGTATTCATATGCCCATTGAGAAACACAAAAGTGTGTAAACACATAGTAACTAATCAATCAGTTGATCCAAAGACATTAGTAAAGTGCTTAATATGTTTCAGGCAATGTACTAAGTTCTGTGGGATACAAAAAGAAGCAAAAGAGAGTCTTCTGGCCCCAAGAATCTAATTGTTCTTAAAAATTATTATTAAATTGAATTATATTTCATGAATTATATATCATGTTTTCAAGTATCTTATATTACATATAATAAATTGCATATCATGTTTCTATATACCTATAAATACCTTCCCACACATGTTTTAAAAAACCATATTAATTAAGAAAACACTAAGGATTCTTTGTAGGTAATCACAATGCTTTTTATTAATGAGGTAGTCATAGTCAATCCTTGATAAGTTAATTTTCAATCAATAATGTTTTAGAATTTTTGTTGCAGATACTGAATTCCAGGCAAGTTTTGCCTAGTACTTTTCTAGGTACTACCTTCAGCATCAATTGGTGCGTGTTCAACAATACAAACTTATTTGTCCATAAATCTAAATATAAGACAATTAGGGAAGTAAATTTTGGAGAAGGAAGTCATGCAGAATATCAGTCTATTCTAAAATTATAAATCACAGATATATGCATATGCAAATATGTATACCTATGCATCTATGCTTGTTTGCAATATACATATATGTATGCAAATGCAGTTATGGCTACATGAGCACTTCGGTGTGTAAATATACATGTGAAACACGTGCATATATACAAATGCATATATGGATTATGTACATGCATATATACTTATCGTGCTGAACTCGTTGTATTCCTGTGAAACCTGGACAGCATACAAGTGCCAGGTTAGGAAACTGAATCACTGCCATTTGAATTATCTTTGGAAGATTCTGAAGATTACCTGGCAGGATAAGGTAACAGACGCTGAGGTCCTTTCCTGAATTAAACTGCCAAGCATTCAAACTGTTTTGCAGAAAGTATAACTCTAATGGGCTGGCTACACTGTTAGAATGCCAAACATATGCTTTCTTAAAACAAACAGTATTTTATGGAGAACTCGTACAAGACAAGCTCTCATATGCTGATCAGAAAAAGCTGTACAAGAACACTCTCAAGGTCTCTTTCTCTGAAGAACTTTGGAATTGATTTCATGACATGGGAGGCACTGGCACAAGATCGCCCAGTATAATGTGACCTCATGAGCAAGGCAGAACTTGAAGTAGCTCAAAAGAAATGCAAGATGTGAAAAATTTAGAGAATCCACCCCAAATGTTCACAAGAACTATTTGTGCCTGACTTGTAATTGGGCATTCTGAGATCCTACTGGTCTGATCAACCACAGTTGGGCACAGTGTAACTTAAATCTAACACAGGGATGTCATTTGAGACCTCTTTGGGAATGAAGCACAACCACTATCTATGCATATGCTTATATGCATAAATGTGCTTGTATGCATGAATATACATATGTATATATGTGTATTGATAAAAGATAGATATAGACATGTAGGTATGTGTGTATCTGTGTTTATGTGCACGCATTCATATACCTAAGTCATTACTATGAGCCTGTCTAGTGTTCAACAAATACTTGTTAATAGTTTATATCTGTTGTTATATACATGTTTATATATATTACATAAACCTGAATTATTCGTTATTACCATTCCAAAGTCTATAATTTAAAGTTGAAATACAAATTAAACTATGCTTTATTATTGCCAAGGGAAAAAGATATTTTAAGAAGTTAAAAATTAGGAAAGACATTTTTGTTGCTTCTGACTTCACCAGACCTGAGCTAAAGTAACCAAATTGATGGTCAAAGCTGGCAATTTGGGTCCATAGTAATGGAAATAGTTAAGGTAGGTGGCTGGATCTAGGAGTTCACTGTTATAATGAATACATCTAGTAGAAAATTAATTTAATTATATTCTATTCAACAAACATTAAATTAATATGTGTATATTCAACTTATTATTAATTATGAATAATTATATATTAATAATGATGATAATAAATTTAATTATTTAGTTATGTGCTAGGCACTAGGCAGCAGCTACTGCCATTAAGGAGGTTCTATTGAGAAGGAAA
>JAJPUD010006681.1:48497-78892 GCA_023553655.1 Myrmecobius fasciatus | reverse complement strand
ACTAGGCAGCAGCTACTGCCATTAAGGAGGTTCTATTGAGAAGGAAAAGGGAGAACATGAACACAAATGAGTTAATTAAAAATATATATATATATATATATACATGCTAAATCCAAGAAAATCTGAAAGGGTTCAAGCCACTGGGGAGGGGTATAAGAATAGACCTGGTACGAGAGTTGTTGCTTAAGTTTTGTTTTGGAGAAACCAAAGAATTGTTCTATGGGAGGGAGTAGGAGGAAGTGCTTTCCAGAATTTGGGCCATCAGCACTGAAATGATAAGCACAGGGAGATGGAATGTCATGAGAGGGGAAGAGCAAATAATCTAGTCTGGCTGGATTAAAGCATGCTGAAAGATATTCCAGAACATCTATATTACAAAATTTATTTTTAAAAACTATGCCCAGAAAAAGACAGTGAACAAAAATTCAAGAATTATAATTATACACAAATGGTAAAATAAAAAGTATAGTTTTGATTAAAAAATTATATACAAGGAAAACAAAGGGAATACAGATTTTTAAGTGGTTTTCTTTCTAAACCTCAGTCACATCTAGGTCAGCAATATAACTTCTTAGGAAATCTTTTTGTTCATTGAAAGGAAGAATGAATTTCTGTGGAGCAGTACTAATTTCCAATATTATCTTTTCAAATGGGAGTAATCATAGCTTCCTGGCAGTTATGCTATAGATGACAAAATTTCAATGGCAGCACTACCATAATTCTGGCCCAATCTCCTACTTCCTGATCTATTGTTGTTCATTGTTTTAGGTCTGTCTGACTTTTCATGATCCCATTTGGATTTTCTTGACAAAGATACTCGAATGGCTTGTCATTTCCTTTTCCCTCTCTCTCTCTCTCTCTCTCTCTCTCTCTCTCTCTCTCTCTCTCTCTCTCTCTCTCTCTCTCTCTCTTTTTGCTTTTTGTTGAAGCAATTGAGATTAAGTGACTTGCCCAGGGTCACATAGCTAGGGAATGTTAAGTGTCTGAGACCAGATCTGAACTCCAGTCTTCCTGACTTCAGGGCTGGTGCTCTATCCACTGCGCCACCTAGCTGCCCCTCCATCTCATTTTACAGCTGAGAAACTACAAACAGGGTTCAGTGACTTTCCCAGGGTCATATAGCTAGTAAGTGTCTAAGGCCAAATTTAGGCCTCAGGAAAATGAATTTTCCTGGCTTCAGGCCTAGCACTTTATTCACTGTATCACCTAGCTTACATATAATGAAAAAAAGAATCAGTTTATGATTACTCCTACTGATTATGTTGAGAAGAAAACTAGCATGGAAATTTCATGAATCATCCTCCAGAAGTTATTGTAAGTAAATATTGAGAACCTCTGGATTATAATTATTTAAATGTTTCTTCTAACAATCAATTAATTAGTATTAATTACATGTGTATTATGTAACAGACATAGTACTAAGATCTAAGGAGATAAAGAAAGGGAAGAAAAACAACAATATTTGTTATCATGGAGGTCACAGAGAGATGTAAATAACTATATATACACATATGCACATACATATATGCACATATATATGTATACATACAGATGTATACACACATATATAACAGTTCTGAATTTGGTATTCATAATAATTATAGGAAGGTTTTCATTTCAGCAAGTTTTTAGATATTTACACCCACCTTCAGTTGTCCCAATGCCCAATTTTCTTTGCAACAATAACATGTATTTCTGAATTCTACAAATAGCTATGCTGCCATGCCAACTCATTATTTAATGGGATTAGAGGACACTGGGAGCCTGGATAATAATGTTCATTCTCATCTCACATTAAATCTTGGTTCAAGTTCTCTTGGGTTAACTTCTTTTCTTTGTAATCCCTCTCTCCTCCCTACCAATTTGCTTAGGGAATGCATGATATAAATTATGTGTAATGAGATTACTGTGTACAATTATATTTCATTTCAGGAAATGTAATATGGTCCACACTGATTCAAATAAATAACTTAAATTAGGAGGATAAAGCCCTCACCTCTTTAACAGGTTTTTTGGAAATGATTATATAGATGCATTTAATCTTTCAAATGAGATGGACATAATGGATACTTATGAAGGTGAGATTTAATCTTAAAAAAAGAATTCTCTTCCCCTCCCCCACTCAAATGATTCCATCTGAAGATCACTATGATTAATATCATAATTACTGTTTATGATATGAAAATTCAATGATGTGCAACAGAAATCTTAAACAGATGAGATGCAGGAGCCAATTTAATTGTCACATGGTACTTGATATTACTAGCATATTGATATGGCATATTTGCATAATGACTCTCTTAAGCAAAAACAACCTCTCTTCCTTAATCGAATGGATTGACTTTATTATTTTCTTAACCTTCGCTGACTTTTTTTTTTTTTGAATGTCCATTTAATGTTCAGGGAAGTAAATGGAAATGATCTAGACTCAGCTTTTAGCAAGCATTGTAAATGAATCATGCAAACCAATATAAATCTGCATATTTTTGTGCTTACCAAGGCAGAGAAATATAATATAATATAAAAAAATCATCCAGTCATCTAAAATACCTAACAACACAAGTCTTTCTAGCTCTTCCAGCAATTCTAAGTCCTTTTTCCTGTCAGTACCCCACTGTTTCTTGAGCTATTATCAATATCTCTTACAGATAGAGAGATCTATTACCAAAGAAGCAACAGAAAGGAAAACAGCACATAACATGGATAATTTAAATTATTAAGTTTTTTAAAATCTTGCACAAACAAATCCAGTGAAGCAAGATTAAATGGGAATGAAATTATTGAGAAAAACTTTTCCATCAAATTTCTCTGAAATAGGTCTCATTTCTAAGATATTGAAGGAAGTATAAGGATAAGAGATATTCTCCAAATTATAGTTTAAGGACATAGAAACAGGTATTTTTTTCAATAAAAGAAACACAGATAATAACTATGTTTTTAAAATGCTCCAAATCACTAATTATTATAGAAATTAAAATTGAAGCAATTCTGAAGCTCTATTTCATTATCTATCAGAATGGCAAAAATTATTCTTTTTAAAAAGAGAAATAACAGATATTGGAGGAGTTGGAGGAAAAAAGGAACAATGATGTCAATTGGTGAGATTGTAAATAGATCTAAAAATTCTGGAAAAGTTGTTATGCAGAGCATATCCTTTGACATAGCTATACCAAAGTTAGACCTATATCCCAAACAGAACAAATAAAGAGGGAAAAGTCATTTATGTATTTAAACAGTTGGAATAGCTTTTTATTGTGGTGGTAAAATAACTGGAAACTGCAGTTTCCCAGCAATACTGTATTATAAGAAGTGAGGGGAAATATTTTTAAAGAGACATGTAAATAGTTGTTGAGATTGGTTCACAATGAGTAGAACTTTCATATAATATCAGTATTCCATAAAGAGTGACTGAAAGGAAGTGACTCTTTTATAAACTGATAAAAAGAATTAAATGAGAATCAGGAAAATAATTACTACAATAATAAAAACATAATTTAAAAACATCAATTTTTAAAATGTAAAATCACTCCAATGACCATATATGATTCCAGAAAATCTCTGAAGCAGCATACAATTCATTTTTTGTCAGAGAGGAGATAGAAACTCAGCTTCAGAATGAGGCATAAATATTTATTTGACATGACTAATGAAGAAATTTGAAGAGATTATTTCATATTCATCAAACATATTTTCTTTTACTTTTCTGTGAGATTAATTCTGTTAACTAAAAAAGATAAAATTTAAGATATTAAAATAAGGTTATTTATATTTGTGCTACCTACTTTTCAAGATCAAAAGAAACAACATATGTAAGGCATTTGGTAACCATAATGTATTATGTAACTATTTGTTATTGTTACTAATGATAACTTCCTGTAGGTGGAGAATTTTCAAAAATTCAAAATAATTCAAAATACCATAACCAAACAACCATTCAGTGTCACTGAATTCTCACACTTATTTATGAAGGAATATGACACTTCAGTTTTATAAAATATATATTAAAAAAGCATTTCACTTAATAGCCCATTACAACAATATTGAGAAATGTGTCATTCATCTGGCCTACACTACACATATGAAGAGGCTGAATTGTACAGAGATTAACACATTTGTCTTCAATTTACAAAGTAGTTTTAGAAAGCCCTCTTTGGGGAAACACAATTATGCAATCTAATTAAGCCACAATTTGCATGTCATTTATGTTATATATTTCTAACTAAATTTCTTGTTTTCATTAAGAATGAGATGATTACTTCCATAATCTCACTTATGAGCATATTTCTGGCCCATTTTGTCAATTTAATACAAATGTAAGAAATAGAAACTTTGGGTTTTTAATAAAGACAACTTGCAATGAATTTTAAAATGCTTTGGAGAACTCATATATTTATTGTCAGAAGTGTTTTTTAACCATAAAAAGATATTTCCATAATATATTTACAATTTTTTCATTATCAAATAAAATTTGCATATTTCTCAGAGGCATTGCATTTTGATTCTTTAAAAATTCAGTAGTCTAATTTAATTTTTTCATGACACAAAACTAGATGGCAGGGACAGCTAATACAACGGGCGACAAAACTGAGATTTGAAAAAATAATATGAACAAAGTAGATTTTAAAACACTTTTAATTGTAAAATTTAAAAATCCATTGAACACATATGGGGAAAAGGGATAAATAACCATATAGCAGTTCATTTGTATTTATGGAAAAAAATCTGAGGGATTTAGTGGGTTGAAAGATCATTACAACTTAATAATTGGATATATAAGGGTGGGGGAAAGGATAAATTAAATGTGCATTAATAGGAGTATAGCCTCCAAAGACATAGTATGTTTTAGAAAGCTGAACATTGGTTTTGGCAAAAGGAGATCTTTGGTGTTTATAGCTCTGCTATTTTTATAGCAATATAGCCTTCTCATTTTTTTTCTTTTTTATATAATATTTGTTTCAGGCATGACAAAATTTTATAACCTCAAAGAACAATATGTAAGTCATTATGAGAGAGATTTTATTATCAATATGTAATAGCCTAGAATTATATATTCACCTTTGGATGTCTGGATATCATATTTTTAAGGCCACTAATAATGATGAAATGTATCCTTACAAGAATTAAAAAGGATGACGAACAGTCTTTGAGATAATTTCATAAGGATTGAGTGAAGAGACTACAGATATCTGACCTACAGAAAAGAAGATTTTTGTATTCAAATATCTGGAAAATCAGAAGAGTCTTAGAAGAATTATTCAATTATCATAAGAAGTGCTGTTCTTCAGAAAACTCAGATGACAGTTGTAAAGAGATTTTATTTCCACACAAACATTTTCTAATTAATCAACCAATCATTTAACAAGCATTTTAAAAACTGTTTTATGCCAGACATTAGAAGGTTAGATGATCACTTGTCAAAAAGGTTGTGGTGGGGAGACTTGCTCACAGATGAGTTAGACTAAATCACTTCATTTATTCAATAAATGTTTATTAAGTCCATATTGTATATTGATCACTGGTCTAGGTATTTGGCAGAAGTACAATATTTAGATAAGTCTTGGCACCTTTTGCACTAGATATTAGTGAAGTGAATGGAATGCAGCAAGCACAGTGAATTTAAATGTAAGTGAATTAGGGTGTTGTAAAACATCTGTGTGAGAATAGAGAGCAAAGATCCTTATCAAGTTTGAGAATGTCAGGAATGGCTTCATAAACAACGGCATATTTGAATTGTGCCTTAAAATATGAATTGTAAGCTCATAGTTATAAGATATATTATTAAAATATTAATTAATTAAAATATTATTAAAAATGTTTAAGTGGGAAGTATTGCACCACTAACTAGGGAAGATAGCCCTTGAACTGATCTTTCTAGTAGCCTTTCCAAGAGGCAGAAGTGAAGAGAGAGAGAATTCCAGTTTGTCTTTGTGATACTGGAGTTACAAGGTATATTAGAAGACATCTAGTTTAACTCTGGGAAAGCTAGGTAGTGCAGTAGATAGAGTACCAGCCCTGAAGTCAGGAGTTCCAGAGTTCAAATCTAATCTCAGATACTTAACACTGCCTAGCTGTGTGACCCTGAGCAGGTCACTTAACCCCAATTGCCTTAGCAAAACAAAAAACTCCATTTATTTTTCTAGATGAAAAAAAACTGAAGCCCAGAGAGATTATGCTTTATTCAAACACAACAGCAAGTTAATAGTAGAGCCATGAGCAGCAATCAGATTGCCTGATTGCAAACATATTACTTCTAACAATCCTATCAACAATAGTTTTTATTTATAAGGGAGGAAAGAACCTTGATATTCACAGAAAAAAAATTTCAATTTACCTTTTGTGATAAGCAAAAGAAAACAGTGGCAAATCCTTAGAAATCATTAAGTCCTCAAATTTTTCCATTCCTATTATCTACTATTCTACCAGTAAATAGAGTAAATCAATAGTAGTTTCATAGAATAAGTAACTTCACTAAAGTCAAAGATTTATCTAAAAAATCAAATACAAAATAATAAAAAGGGAAAAAGAGAATGTAAACATTTATAACGTATATATGGTATATACTGTGCTAATTACTTTTACAAATATCTCATTTTATCCTCACAAAAAATCTAGTAAAATATGTTCTGTTATTAACTTTATTTTACAATTGAGGAAATTGAGACAGAGATTGAGTGATTTGGCCAGGATTACATAGTGTCTGAAAACAGATTTTATAACTCAAACTTCCTGGCTCCAGGCTCAGCACACTATCAACTTGTACACAAAATGCTTCTTTAATAGGATTGCAAGTAAATAATACTGTCTCTGGAGTTATTGATGATCTTAGTCAAATCAGAGTTTCTTTTCTCTTTAAATAGCTATACAGGAACAGATTATCATGGTTGCTATAGCAAAAGTCAAAAATGGCTCTTTCCATTTTTAATTATGTCTACATAGATATAAAATCTTGTGGTTATTGAGCTTAACCCAGCTGCCTCTTTTGCTACTTAAATTGCTTAGAGTAGCCAACTAGAAATTAGTGGTCATTGGGACACAAATGTATTCTTGGGTGTTTTTCTTTTTTGATGTACCTCTGCAATATAGTGTCCATTTATAGTTTTTTGACTCATAGGACTGAGTGTTTCATTGTACTTATTTAATATTTGAGACATTTATTGCTTCTTACACTAGCTCTGTGACCTTGGACAGATCATTTAACCTCTTTAATTTTTACTTTCCTCATTCTAAAAATAAGAATAATTATTGTAATTGCTACCTCATAAAATCATTGGGTTTCCTTACCTTAAATGCTATGTGAATTTGGGTTATTTTTTCTTTAATTAAGAATTTAACATTTGCAAAGGCACAAATAATAAGAAAACTACATTTTGGGATGTTATATTTTAATCTATAATATGATTGAAGCTTTCTACTTGAATTTCAATTATTTATTTCAAAAAAATATATACACATTGAATTTCCCAAAGTACTTAGTACTTATTTTCCTAGTTAGCAAGTGGCAGATTTTTACTTACATGCTATAGGAAATAACACCTTACTTCTTAGACACTGTGAAGCTTCTGAAATTAAGAGGATTATTTTTCTTCTCTTTTCATAACTCTATCAGCTTCTTTTGGTGTAGTAGAAATAGCAGGGTATCTGGATTTCAAGACCTGAGATTCAATTTTGTTTTTGATGCTATAACTACCTCTATAAACTTAGGTTAGATCACTTCCGAGTTTCAGTGTACTCATCTGCTAAAAGAGGTTGGCTTATATGACACCTGAGGTTTATTCTGGTTCCAAATCTGTGATTCTATGTGATCTGCTAAAATAAAATCATTTTGGAGGGCAGCGTGTATGAATGGATAATGCACTAGACTTAGAAATGGGAATAGCTGGTTGCAAAACTTGCCTTGCAATATTTACTAGCTCTCTGAACCTGTAGGTCATTTAATATCTCTGAGATTAAGATTCCTCATCTACAAAGGAGCAGCATTCAATGATCCTAAAGTGTCATCCCAGCTATAAGTCTAGATGCCATGTCCCAGTCATATGTCTGCTATCATTGTTAAAGTCCTAAATAACTTACTGATGGTTTATTATAAAAACTTACTTGGGGCTTCTTTGTTTCTTGTATTTCCCTTCTCTATTCCGTCCTTTTATACAAGTGTTAGTTCTGGGACATGAATATGAAAAGAAAAATTCATTATCCTGGGATTTAAGGTGCTTTCTAATAAGGCTTCAATCTACTTATCCAGTTTTGTTTATATTATTCCTTCCTACTCTCTCTAGGTTCCATCCAAACTAGATTTTTAACTGTCCTTCTCTTCCTTGTCTCTATGCATGGGTATAAAACTATTCTTTATGCTCAAGATATATTCTCTTTCCATTTCTCTTCCTCTAAATCTTGTATACCACCACCTCTGAGAAGCTTCTGATGTACCTCATCTGTTGTCTTCTTGCCTCCTCAAATTTTCCTAGAATATTTTGTCTGATTTCCTCTATGCCATCTTTAGTCAGTCAATAAACATTTATTAAGTGCCAAGTACTGGGGATACAAAGAAACAAAAGGCTTCCTGCTTTCGATTTGACCCATTTATGTAAGTTTTCTATTCCCCAATACATAAAAGGCAATGCCTGAATCCAAATCACAGAGAAAAGAAGGCCCCAAAAGAATCTTGCTGAATGCATTCAAAGGGCTCAGTGCCTGGGGGGGTCCTCACAGGACACAGAAAAAGAACTAGAGAAAGAAAAAAGTATTGGTATTAATAAGTAAAACAATAATAGCTCAAATGGGACAGAGTACTGACTAGCATCAGAATATATGAGTTTCACATATTAACCGAGTTATACATGACTTTAAGTCATTTTACCCATCTGAATTTCAGTTATTTAATTTGTAAAAGGGCCTTTAAATCCTATGTTCTATTCTTTAGAACTTAGAAAAAGGCAGAAATATATACATAAACACATATAACCTAAGAAGATAGTATACATATTTATTATCAACATTTTAGAGAAGCGGAAAAAAAATCTTTAGAGAGATGACTTAAGGGGAAAAGGCACCCTAAAGGAGAGACAGATAAGCACTAGTACCTTTTACCTTAACTCCCTTCAGGTCTTAGTAGAGATAGGCCAGGGTGCTAAATCTAGGAGCCTTGCAAGTGGCAGTGTTCCTTTTCTCCACCCCAACACTGACTTTGCTTTCAGCAGTCCACTCCCCAGATATTAATGAATAGCGCTAGCTCAATGGAGAGAAAGTTAATCTTCCTCACCAGCATGATCACCACATGTTGATGAGCTTATGGTAGATGGGCATAGGAGATTCTGTAGTATCCATGCCCCACTAAGGAAAAAACAGGCCATGTGGAGGGGTGAGGGGAAAGGGGGACAGGGAACAGGCAGTGTGGATGGAGGAGCGAGCCCTTCTACACAACCTGAGCCCAAGTCCATGAGCCTGAAAATCAGAAAACACTAAGAAGCCTCGGAAGCTGGACAAACTGAGGAGCCATTAATGCGAGGGCAAGGGGTGAATAAACCAAGGGCTGCACCAGGAGAGACCTGTGGGTGAGGCAGCAGGAAGGGGAGCTCCTCTCCGGACAGCCAGTCCCCATTATTACCACCCCCTACTCTGGTCTTCCCGGTCAATGTCCAGATCGGCTCCTTGGACACCTAGGCCATGCAGGTGGGCACCAATGCAAGGCCGTCCCAGTTCTTGGGCTTCTTTCTGTTGATGAACCTCCTTAAGTTAGGTCTGTTGTGTTCCTCCTGATCAAGTTTCATTAAGCCACACCGGCCAAAACAGAGGTCTGGGCGTAGTATTCACTGGGGTAACAACTTATCTTTAGGAATTAGGCCTTGCTCAGACCTGTCCCTCTCCCTTCTCTTTCCTCCCCCCCTTCCCCTGCCTCAAAAGTAATCGGTATAGAGAAATCAGAAGTGAAAATTACAGACCATGAGATGACCATGAGGTCGCAGATGCATGAAGCAAAATTATTTGCAGACCCAAAATTAGGTCTGGTGGGCGAGTCCTTCTTTCAGAGCCTCTAAGTCTATTTTGAGGAACTTGGCCCTTGTCTTCTCCATGCTGGCTGAAGACAAAGATGCTGCAGCTGCAGGATGGGTTATGTAGTGAAGCCAGTAGCAAAGGGATGCTCTGACTGCAGGGCATGGAAATGACAAGGATTTGATACAGGGTGCATCTGAGGGGTTGTAGCACCCTCCCTCTTCCTCCGCACGTCTAAAATCTACTGGATTCCATTCATTGGCATGCCTGAACTAAACTCAAATAACTCTGGCAGCCGGTAGGGACAGAGGAGCAGAAAGCAGGAGAGACTATGAGGACCGGAGCCTCAGAGCAGGGCGCTGGGCTGGGTGGCAGGAGCATTTGCTGCCACTTCGGGTGGGAGCGACCTGGGGCTGCGAGGGAGCAGCAGGAGTCCTGCAGCCTTGGACACTGAAGCTGCGGAAGATGTGGAGGTCCTGAGCTTGGCCGTCAAATGTGGGAATGACATTGATGAGGAACTGCAGCAGACCAGAGGGACACAACTTTGCAGAACCACCTTCCCGCATCCTGTTCCTCTTCCAGCTGCTCTGCTAAGTGGGAACATTGGTCGGGATCCTAGGGCTGCTTCTAGTCCCACCGTTGGCTTTTCTATGATATTGGGCCCGGGTGTGATTGTAGGGAAATCACATAACCTCCCTAAGTATTAGTTTTTTCATCTGCAAAATAAAGATTAATTGGATCAGATGATGCTCACTGTTATGTGATTTGGAATTTTTTGTTAATACGATTCCTTTATTTATTTTTTTTTTCAAAAGTGAAAATCTATCATCCTCTTGAAAACATCTGGAGAAGTGGAATCTACTACTTTGGATGCAGCCCGTTTCACTTGAAATTAGCAAACAGTTTTTTACAATTAATCTGAACTATTCAGCTCAGCAGTTTCTAGCCATTGGAATGTCAGATTCAGAATGAGAGATTTGACTTCCAAACCTGGCTTTGATTTTCAGATGCGTGACCCTGGTCATAAGATGATTAATATGGAGCTAGAAAGGACCTTAGAGGCCGCCTAGTCCAGCTGTTCACTTCACAGGTACAGAAACCAGCGTTGAAAGAGTTAAAGTCATTTGCCCAGTCATGTAGTAAGCAATTTGTAGACCTGAGATTCACTCATGTCCTTCTGAGTCCAAATCTGTACTCTTTCTACCTCATTTTGCCTTTGTCACCTGTAAAATGTAAAATGAGAATTAATGATATTTTTACCACATGCTACACACAAATTCTCTCTGTATATAAGCTTAAATCATTATATAAATGTTAGATTTTAGTAACATTTCTCCCTTTTAGCCCAGGCAAAATAAATCTAAATCTCTCTTCTACAAGGCAGTTCCACAATTACTTCATCATATTTCTTGTGCAACAAACATCAATTTCCATCAGCTAAATGTCCTAACATTTTTAGAATATTATTTGTTTTCCAAATTGCTCAACATTAATAAACTTTAGATCCCAGAAGGATTTGTCACCCACCACCCAGCTGCTTAGACATCTCTTTGGATCTGTGGGTCTTTATGTATGTGTTTGAACGTGGATCTGCTTCAGAGAGAATTTATCTGATTTGCCCAGTTATTTTGGAAGTAAGAGTTAAATTTAATTTCTCTAGTGAATCATTATAATATTTTAAACAAAGGAATCTTTGAGTGTTTGAAAAATTTAAATACAAGGATTTCATGATATAATTGATGACTTATGAATTTAAATATATCTAACATTTAATTAACTACAGTCTAAGCCATAGGTCAGGGTTGCTTTGGGGAATGGAGGGAAGATAAAGCTTGCATTGTTTAATTAAAACTATCTATATCTATCTATCTATCTATCTATCTATCTATCTATCTATCTATCTACCTATCTATCTATCTATCTATCTATCCATGTATGTAACTATCTGCTTTTTCTCCCTCCTACCCCATTAGGGTAGACTTCACCCTTAGATCAATTTTCTTTTTCCCTAGCAAAGTCAATCTAAGGGTTTATCTCATCAGGATGACATATGACATGGTGTGGTTTTTAAGTAGATAAAAAACTAATAGAGAGTACAAATCACTATCCTCAGTTCAGTGTTTCTAAGGCTACAGTTCATTCTAATTAATAAAGTCTTGAGGGATTATTTAAACCAACTCTAGAGCATACTGTTTTGTATAGCAAGAAATTCATATAATACAATATTTTTAAGATATATTTTTAACCTACTGTAGTTCAAAATTAGAAACAGTATACTTCTAGCTTTGAAAAATAGTGTTCTCTCAGTGACATGATACTGAAAAGATTTTCATGCAGTTTAGGTTTTAAAACAACATGGGGGCAGCTATCCATCTTGCAGTGGATAGAGCTCTGCAAGTCAGGAGGACCTGAATTCAAATGTGACCTCAGACCCTTTTAACACTTCCTAAGCTGTGTGACCTAGGGCAAGTCACTTAAGCCCAATTGCCTCAGCAAAACAAATAAAAGATAACATGGCATTTGTAATAGAAATCTTAAAAAAAAATTTAATGTTGAATACAAATGGGGATTTAATTATTATATTGAGAACTACCACCACTCTCTGTAGGATATTTCAGGTACTGAATGCACAATTTTTACCCTGTACCTAAACATTTCTTCCCAGATGAGATGCTGAAATTTAGTTTGGTCTATCTTATATTAAGATTAGGAGAAACATAATCAAGGACAGGTTTTCTACTTAGTAATAGAAATTTACAATGCATCATCTGTGATTTGCTTTCTATTAAATATTTGACTCTTCCAAAAGTTGGAAGTGGATTTTTGTTAAGCTTTGAACAGAGTTTATGAAGGAGTGTCGATCTTTAATAATTCATCCTTACCTCTTGGGCCATTTTCTTATTTACCTAGGACTTTCTGCTGAATTGGTAAAGGTTGGATGTAAACATTTTGGGAACCAGTTTTCTTTTTGAGGAATATTTAGAAAGAAAAGAACTGAGAAAGAAACAAACACTTCAGCTCATGCACAGGTAAAAAATAATTTCCTCCAATCCAATTATAGTTTGCAACTATAATTGCAATTGGATGCAACTAAAATTGTGTGTTTTCTGAATCTCATGCTATTGTCCACAGAGAAATAAAGCCACACCAATTTTAGATGTGAGTAGTTCCTTTAGAATGAGTTTTAAATGGTGGAAAATAATAACAAAAGCAACAGTTAACAACAAAAACCTATTGAAAACCTATTTATTTTGTTATCATTGTTTTTAAAAACAAGTGTTCTAGAATAGAGATATCTCCCACCACACTCAGTCTATGAGTCAGAGGAGAGTTTAATTTAAAATCTTTCAATAAGTATCTTATTTGTTTCCATGGTATGCAGCAGATTCATGATGCTTAAAATTTTTCCAGTACAATATATTAAATTGAAAATTCAGTTTGTTAGGATTCCCATGAGAAGACTATCTCTCTCTTTTCATTCCTATCTTTTTACTATTAGGAGACAACCTGTTTTCCAGAGCTAAGGTTCAGCAAGTAAGCTGTGCCCTGATCTTGGCAGAACAACAACAGGATGAACTTTACTGCAGCAAAACCCCTGAACTGTTAGCCCCAGGAGGTCTCTGAGCTTGAGCAAGTACTCGTAGGAACTATGATCTGGTAATGAAGTCCTGCTATGAATCAGACTTTCCGTATTGTTGCTGTTAGCCCCTCACAGCCACAGCTACAACCCAACTGCTTTTTTCTTTCTCTAGTCACTGGTGTATATTTCAAGGTTTAACCATGCTGTAGTAGTTCCAAAGGAGACCCCAGCACATATAACTAGTTTCCCTCACATACAATGGAATAATGTTTTTGTTGTTGTTGTTGTTCACTATCACTGTTAACTCTTTGACTTTATTTCATTTTACTTTTCAGAATTAATAGTTAGGGAATTACCTTTGTGAGCTTTTTGATATTTTTCAGAGTAAGCAGAGGTAGCTTAACTTCTGACTGGTCATTTATTTTCAGGTTTTGACAAATTTCATAGAGGGTATTGGGTCAGCAAATCTCATTTCCAATGTAGCTAAAAGCTGCTATCTTAAAGTCTTCCGCATGCATTGTTTTAGGTTAGGGGTGGGAGAGAGGTAAGGAAGGTAGTCCTAGGGAAGTGTGGGGAGAATCATTGAAAGTGTTTCATTTAGTCAGGGACTCCTTGATTTGCAAGTTGTCCCACATCTCAAGATTGAGCATAAGTTATAGGCTTCTTTTTCAACCCACAATTGCTTCATTGGAATTTGTATTTTAAAAACTTAGTTCTCTATCATACATATAGTTTAGTTCTGAAGATGCCTAAAAAAATCCAAGTTGTTTTTATTCCTTTTCTTTAATATCCCTGTGGAAGAGTTTAAAATTCCTAAAATAGTAACTCTCAAGAGCCATTTTACCTATGGAGAATGACAGATTGTGAGCCATCTGGAGGAATCCCTGGATTTCTGGATCTCTCCATATTTTTTGATTCAATATTCAGTAATTATCTCTGAGAGTGCTGGTTATAATTTCTTACACATATTTAAATGTCTTGTTGGTGTTGATCCTGGGCTTTCCTTGGTTTATATGGGGAACTTGGAAGCACTGGAACTATTTTTGCTTCAAGAAATGAACCAGGGAGCCCTGTTATCCAAAAAAACAAGAGTCACAAAAATTCTAAACATTGGTATACCTTCATGTATCATTCTGCTTTCAGTCCTTCCTTTCATAGGATCATAGTTCTAGTACTGGGAGGGATACCCCGTCCAATCTAATATTATAGCCTGCCTCAAACTCTTCCCACTCAAATCTATCCTTTATTCAGCCATTAAAGTTATTTTCCTAAAATGCAGGCCCTTTTATGTCACCTCCTCCCCCATCTTCCTACTCCATTGGCTTCCCATTACTTCAAGGAACAAATACAAAATGTTATGCTTGGCATCCAAAGCCCTTCATAACTTAGTCCCCGGTATGGTTATATGATACTTCTTATGCCTTTTTGCCTATATCCTACATATGCATTTTGATCCAGGGATGTTGACCTCCTGGCTATAAGCAAGACACTTGTTTTCTAAGCTCTGGTATTTCCTCTGGTAGTCTCCAAGATCAGGAACACTCTTCCTCATCTACTCTGACTAGTACACTTTCTGACTTTCTTTCCCAACTAAAATTCTACCATTTACAGGGAACTGTTCCTAATCCCTCTTAATTCCAATGACTTCACTCTGTTAATGAATTCCTATTTATTTTGTTTATAGTTTGTTTTATATATATATATATATATATATATATATATATATATATATATATATTTGTCTACATATTGTTTCTCCATTGGATTATAAACTCCTTGTGGCCAGAGAATGCCTTTTACCTTTTATTTGGTATCCCCAGAACATAGCACAGTGTCTGGCACATAGTATGAGTAAATTAAGGCATAGAGATGCTAAATAATTTGCCCAATTTCACACATCTAATACATTTCTGAAGTGGGATTTGAATCTAGGTCTTCTTGACTCCAAGTCCAATATCCTCTTCAATAAACCATGATCATTCTGACACAACCTTCTCCTAATATAAATTATTTTATTTTAAGGATGTGCAACTTGATATGAAATACTTTTAGAGACATGTAACCCCTTACATTTTAATTAAAACAAAATCTAAATTATCAGTCTTTAAATAGCCTTAAGATATTGACACAAAAGAAATGACTAAATATTCTATACATTCCAAATGTTTTCTATTTCAGTAAGATATCTCAGGTTGAAATAGTTGTGGCAAAGTGTAAGGAAAATGTTACTTGCAATTCATATATCTGATTGTTCTTGAGTTTCAAAATCATTATAGAAAGACAAATGGGGTGGTTGCTTACTATGTACTTTCTCCAAACACTGAAAAAAAATCTGATTGTGAACTCTTTCCTTGGATTAGAAAGGGGAAAAAAATCAAACAAATATACTTAAATTATAATTGATGTTAAGTCAAAGAGCTAGGATATCATTAAATTAACATGCATTATAAATCATTACATCAGCTAGACTACATTTGGCCCATGTTCTATCTGTAGCATACTTCTACTATACTTTATGTAGTTTGGGAAAAGGGAATTCCTTAGCAACACAAGTGATCAGTTTCTGTCTCGAAGCACAAACTTGCATAATTTTTTATTATTTTCATTAGAGTTTTATATGTAAGAATACTATTAGTGACCACAAAAATTGCACTGGCTTAAATAAAATTCTAACTGAATGGCTTTAGTCATTGTAATATTCTGCTTCATGTAAGGCAATAGTAAAAGAATTGAGAGAGACAGAGACAGAGACAGAGAAACAGAGAGACAGAGACAGAGACAGAGACAGAGACACAGAGAGAAAAAAGAAAGAAGGGAGGGAGGGAAGAAGGAAGGAAAGGAAAACAAGGAAGAAGTCAAGGAAAAATTAATAGAATTTTATCTTTTCTAGTAGTGAAATATAATTACAGGTCATAGACTCAAAAGACACTCTTCTGTCAAACAGTTTTGCAAAAGACTTCCCTTGTTTCTAAACTTGAATGACAAAGAAAGTCTACTTGTTTCTTCTGATATTAATGACAATGTTAGAAAAGATTAAACATTAAAAATATAAACTCACATAAATGTTAGAATTATACAGAGTAACACTTGAAAATTCACTCCACTATTTGAATGTCTGAAAGTATAATGTAAATTCTGAATAAATTTTGAATATTTTAAAATCTAAATAATTTATTTATTTATAATTAAACACTAGTTTAGTATTGTGAACTTTGGGCATAGGAATAACATTTAAGATATAACTTTAAGGCCAAGTTCAGAAATTTTTGGATGCATTGTAGTTTTCCAATAGAAATCCAGCATGTCTTCAACTCTATTTTGGAGCTCCTCCTTTTTTGTTTTGTTTTTGTTTTGCAGTATACATCTTATATCTCTCTGCCCTTTTACAGTAACATTGCTTTATTACTCAGAAGTGAAGTAAAAAGCATTGTCAATAATTATGAAATCATGCACAAGAATTCGAGGATCATAAATGTATAAGTTCTGTTCTATTCCATATTGATTATTGAACACAAGGGATGGAAAGGACACAAAAAATTTGAAAAATGAACATTTGGATAAGAGTATAGTGTCTGGGTTTGGGATCTGGACTTCTGTTCCATGGCATAAACTTAAACAGTTACAGATTCCTAGGCAGAGATATAGTAAGAGCTTAGCACAGAGCTTTGCATAACAAGCATTATATAAATGCTTATTCCTTCCTTCTTTTCTTCCCATTTGCCATGCGTCTTATGAACTTAATCACAAGAACTTTAAAACTGAAGAGAATGGGTGAGAGAAAAACTAGAAAAAAAATATACACTAGATATCTACCTACCTAAAGAGATTTCTCACAAGTTAAATACCATTAAGAAGTAGCTAAAAAGAAGGAAGAACAGGAAGAAATCAAGATACTTCACAAGAGGAAAAAAAAATTGTAAAAATGGAAGAAAAAAAAAAGTAAAGCCCATGGCCTTAAATATCTATAAACAAATTTTCAAAGTTTAGGCAACAAATAAGGGGACGCATATGTCTTAATACTTTATGGAATAAAACTCGTGATTAGACAAAATCCTTTGAATGGGAGGAAGGTGGCATTATATCAGATATTAAGACAATATGTTCACATGAGGAAAGCAAGAAATTAGAAGAGAAAATAATGGGAGAGCATTTAAGTATTCTGGTCAAAGAAAATAGAAAAAGAAATGATTTTAATATTGGAATATACTACAAACAACTTGAACACAAATAAATGAAAAGTTTTGAAAATTTCACAGTTCTGGCATAAAAAAAAACATAATGTATTGATGGGGGACTCAGTTATGCAGCCATCTGCTAAAACTTAATCTACCTTCCTCTTTTAGCTTTCATCTCTCAACTGAACTCAGGTTACACATCACCAATTATTTATTAGACATTTCCAATGAAATATTTCACAGGCAGTTTAGACTTATAGGTCTAGAACCTAATTAATTGTACTGTCCCCTAAATTTACACATCCCTTTAACTTTCCTATTTCAGTGAAGAACACCATCCTTCCAATCATCCAAATTTATGATCTAGAAATCACAATTATTCAATCTGACTCACTCCTACCTCTATTCTTGTATCCAATAAATTGCAAAATTTTGTTAATTTTTACTTCCATATCTTTTATATCTGTTCCATTCTCTCCACTCATAGATAATACCCTAATTTAGTCTTTTAGATATATCTTTTACTTAAAATATTGTAATTGTCTCATAACTGAACTCTCTACATCCAGTTACTTATTGTAACTGTTCTATATGTATTTAACAAATTTATATTCACAAGTATAAATTGGATCATATCATCTCAGTGATCAAGAAGACTTGTTGGCTCCAATGAACTATATGGAAAAATGCAGTATAATTAATTTGGCATTTCAAATACTTCACCTTTTGGCTCCAGCCTTTCAAGATGGAATTCACATTATTACCTTCTTTGCACTTTATATTCCAATTAACTGGCATACATGCTGAACCTTGTAAGTGGCATTCTGTCTCCCACATTAGCACATTTATACAGGCTGTTTCCATGCCTAAAGTTCAACATCTTCAATCTTGCCTTCTTTAAACCCTAGCTCTCCTTAAGGATTAGAGCAAGTGACAGTGTATGAGGCTTTCCCCTAATATCCCTAGGATATTACTCCCAAACTCCCAAATTATTTTGCATTTATTTAGTATTACCTTACCAATGACCTAGTTTAGTTGTTCAATGAGAGTAGAATTGAAACTCAAATTAAAGCTTATAGCAACCTACTTGAATGCATGTCTCTATTCTCATAAAAATTATTTTCTACATTTTTTCCATTATTATGAGTGTTCTGTCCACTATAATAAAGCTCATGTCTGGACTATTTTTATTAAGTTAATTCAGGAAGATATCATTCTTTCTTTAAATATCTCCCATAATGCTACTTCACAGGCAGAAATACATTCTTTCTTGTTTCCAAGGTTCCCTCATTTGCTTTAGTTTAAGCTATTTTTTTCATTATTAATTTAAATCCATTTTATCATTTTTCTGTTTCCAGTTTTCCAAATATGTGAAGACCATCAAGTCTTTCTCCAGTCTATTTCTATAGAGGTTGACTCAGTAAAGTTACAAGGGTGATTATTTGATCTTTTTTTTTATATTCTCATTATCAGGCATAATTCTTGGCACCTAGTAAGTCTTTATGCATAATGAATGTATGTTGAAACTGGTGTACCTGATATATGTTAAATTAGTACATGACTTTTCAAAGAAATTGTATTTGTTTCTTAAAAAATAACTTACATTTATGTTGACTATCCAATTCAGAATCTTCTCCTTTACTTATGGAAAGTGTAAAAATGAAATATATTTGTCTATATGGGGGAACTTTCTTTTCAAAAACTAAAATAGAGATTATATTTTCTCTTGTATTACAATTATATACACAAAAAACAAGTGAAAGGGTTTTTTCTTTTGTTGTTGTTTGTTTTTGACATTATTTTTTCCTTTACTGGAGATTACTGAAATGTTTAAAAACAAAACAAATGACTTTTGCTTATCAGGAATTTTTACCAAGACAAATTAATAGAAATACACAACTTGCTTTATAAACAAAACACTTTTTAATTCAAATCAATAAGTATTAAGCATCTACTATGTGTTAACACTGGGCTAAGTGTTGGTTATACAAGTTTAAAAAAAAAAAAAAAAAAGACAGTTTCTGCCTTCAAGGAGCATGACATGATTTCAGTCAATTGAAGGAAAGTAGAAAGTGAAGATAGACTCCAGACCTAAATTCTAGTATATTGGACAAGGTATCTACAATGCAACGTATACATGCATTCAAATAAGAGATTAAGGAATTACCACTGCTCTTTAGAAAATGGGAGGTAATCACCTGAACGTTATTCTCTGTTTCCGTATCCACAAAACTTAAGTTGCATATTTTGCAAAATTCTTCCAAGGATAAAATGAAGTAATATATACAAATTACTTTGCAAGATGTAAACTAATATCAATAGAGCAGATATCATAATTTATATATTTGGCAAGACTTGACAGTTAAAAGAATTATTAAATCCTCTAAAGTTATCAAAGGCTTCTTGGATTTAGTAGGTTTAAGAACCCATTTAAAAAACAAACAGTTAATAACAGTTGAGATGCATGAAAATTTGAAAAAAAAAACATTATAGGCAAGATAGTATACTGAAGATTAGGAAAAAAAAGATTGTAACTTTCAAAATTCTGTTTTTCATTAAAGACTACTACAAATCATTATCAGAAGATGTTCAAGCAATTATGTAAAATTAAGTCATCTTCACCATATTATACAATATACATCACAAAAAAAGTAGAAATAGGTTTTTTTCAGTATGAATGAAAGTGCCCTTACTGAGGGAATGATTGATGAAATATGATAAATATATTTATTTACTAAGAAGCAGAATTCTTATAGTATGCATGGGGAATATTGCAACATGGCCATGCACAAGGTGTATGGCATAAAAAGGTAAAAAATATATCCAAGAAAAAAATATAAACATGCTTCTGTAGCCTGGGAACTCAAATGATTTAAATCTCATTTAAAATCTATGAATTATCATTGGAGTTTAATTTCATTTAAAACCTATGAATTATCATTGGATTTTAATTTCATTTAAATCTGAGTTATCACTTAAGCTGGATTTAGAAAAAAAGTATTATTTGTCAAAGGTATGCTTAATGTCTAATGTGATATATGGATTCTTAATGAAGAATTTAAAAAATCATGTATTAGTATTAGGTTATTTGGCAGCAATTGTTTGTTAGTTATTGATGTTTATTGACCTCCTTTCCTCAGCACACTTTCCTGTTTCTTCTTCGTTTAAATGATCTTTGAAAGGCTTGACCAAAACATTTGTAAACAAACACCAAAGTCCTCATGAAATACTTCAACTTTTGCATCTTTCCCTGCAGTAATGTTCATTTAAAAAATCAGAAAATTAAAAAGACAGCCAGAGAGTGATACAATATTTACATATACAAAATCAACAATTCAGCTGACAGAACACTAAGGTGGAGAAACCAGATTATTCTGATTTCATCAGATGAATGTCAAATATTTCAATCCAGCCCAATGTCCATTGCTTTAACAAAACTAAAGGCAGTCAGTCTCTCAGTAAACATTTATTAAGTGCTTAAGTATTGTATTAAGAGCTGGAGATACAAAAGAGGCATATTCAAAAGCATATTAAAATTATTTCTTATCCTAAGTAATATGCTCACCGCTGAAACTAATACATGACATTAGAAAGATGCAGAATAGGGAAGTTATGCTTTATAAAGTTTGAGGAGTAATATATTAATGTGCAATTAGGAAAAGAAAGCTTTTCTGTAGGATATGATATTGAGTTGGGTTTTAAAGAATATTTAGAAATTTTATAAGCAAAATCATGAAAGTGTATGTTCCATATTTGGAAAAAACTATGAGGAAAAGAAAGAACAAGACATGAGGAGTTTGGAAAAAAAATTGTGCAATTGAGCTGAATTATATGGAGGGGAATAATATGCTATGCAAAATTTGGGTGGCACCAAATTACACAAAGTCTTCAGTAACAAACTTGTGATATTTAAATTATTCTTAGTGCTAAAATTTTATTTTGACTCTTACAAACTGGAATAGAGTCAATATTCTGAGCACTTCCCTACCTTAAAAGAAACCATGAAGATGAGAACAAGATTAAGAAGCAGTTTTTCTGAAAAATAAAGTCTTTCAATTTAGAAATAAGAAAAGTAAGATGTATGTTTTTGTTTACTAAATATCACATTTTATTCATTTACAAATCCTAAAATCTCAGCCCAAATTTCTTTTAAATAAAACTTTTATAATGATAATATAGTCTCTTACTTTTGAAAATGAAAACTTTTCAACGAAGAATATTTTTAAGACAAATGACATCAATATTTTCCATTTACTGAAAAATTCAAGAAGGCAATTTAAAGTACAAATCTTAGAACCAAATTGTACTGTTGGCATTTATGTTATGAATAACCCAAGTTGACATTTACTTTTCCAAAATTACTGAATAGTATTTTCATAAGGATAAATTGTCCTTCAGAAAATTTCTAATATACCACTTACAACAATGAATAGACATGTAGTTTTTAAATGCTATATTCATCAAAAATGTTTTCTATTACTATGTATCAAAGTAAACAACAATAATGAAATATTTTTTCCTGTTTGATTAGTGTTGCTTTTTTAAACCCAAAAGGGATAGAAATGTATATGATCATAGAATCTTAAAACTGGAAGGAATATTAAGGATTATCCAGATTAACCTTTTCATTTTATATAAATGGCCCTCTCTTCCCTGAATGTTAAGAAATCTGTTAAAGGTTTTCAGTACATGATGTGTCCAACTGAATGCTTTCCAAATCACAGTTCAGGAGATTCCACTAATTCACACAGCCAGAGAGAAATGCATAAGGATCCCACATAGTGTAACACATGAAAATACATGATAAGGGGTATTGTGCATGTAGAAATGCATGTCTAATGAAGAGATGTGTTTACTATATATTCACAGAAGGGGAATTTGTGCCTCTGCTGCTACAAAGCTAATATTTTCTGGAAATATATGTTCATATTGTCTCTCCCTAAGAATGTAAAATCATTGAGAGCTGCGATAGTTGATTTTTTTTGTTGTTGTTATTGTATTCTGTCATCTAGCATCTATCCATTAGAGTCAGTTCAATGAATGAAACTTATTAAGCACTTACTTTTTTTGTAAATCACTATACTAAGGCCCCACATGTGCAAGAATGTTTGTGGCAGCCCTTTTTGTAGTGGCTAGAAACTGGAAACTGAATAGATGCCCTTCAATTGGAGAATGGCTGAACAAATTATGGCATATGAATATTATGGAATATTATTGTTCTGTAAGAAATGACCAGCAGGACGATTTCAGAGAGGCCTGGAGAGACTTGCATGAACTGATGCTGAGTGAAATGAGCAGAACCAGGAGATCATTATACACAGCAACAACAATACTATATGATGATCAATTCTGATGGACCTGCCTCTCTTCAACAATGAAATGTTTCAAACCACTTCCAATTGTTCACTGAAGAAAGCCATATACACCCAGAGAGAGGGATGTGAAATGTGGATCACAACATAACATTCTTATACTCCTTGATTGATGTTTGCTTACATTGTGTTTCCTTTATCTGATATGTCTTTTGTGTAGATACGATTTTTCTTGCACAACAATGATAAGTTTGGAAATATATATACATATATTCAATTTGCCAATATTTTAACATAATTAACATGTAGTGGATATCCTGCCATCTAGGGGAGGGGTGGGGAGTTGGGGGGAAAATTTGTAACAGAAAGCTATGTAAGGGTTAATGTTGAAGAATTACCCCACACATATGTTATGCAAATAAAATTTAAAAAATTAAAAAATTAAAAAAGATGTCATTTCTCAAATACATAGGAGGATACAATCAAATTTATAAAAAAATAAAGAGACATTTTTTAATTGAACAACAGTCACAAAATATGAATAGACAGTTTTCAGAAAGAGGAATTAAAGCTTTCAATAATCATATGGAAAAACACTCTAAATCATTATGGATTATAAAAATGTAAATTAAAACAACTCCATGGTACCACTCACACTTATAACTTTGGCTAATATGATAGAAAAAGAAAATGACAAATATTAGATGGGATGTTGAAAAATAGGAACACATTCACAAATACATTGTTGGTGATGTTAGGAGCTGCTCCAATAATTTTGATGAACAACTTGGAATTATGCCCAAGAAACAATAAGATCATGTGCATTCCTGTGATCCACTAATACCACTTCTGGTCCAAATTTCAAAAAAAGAGAAAAGGGCATATATGCTCAAAAACTTTGATAGTAATCGTGAGGGCAAGGAAATGGAAATTAAGAGAATGCCACTGATTGGAGAGTGGCTAAGCAAGTTGTGGTATTTGATTATTACAGAACACTATTGTGGTAAAAGAAATAATTAGCAGGGTTTCTTCAAAACCAAAAAAAACAACAACTAGGCAATCATATATGAATTGATACAAAATGAAGTGAGAAGAATAAGGAGAACAATGTATAGAGTAACATCAATATTGTATTGATGACTATCTGGGAAAGACTTAGCTACCTTCATAAATACAATGATCCATGGTGAAAAAAATACTGTTCACAGCCAGAGAGAAAAGAAAGCTGATGAACTCTGCAGTTTGAAGTATACTTTCTACTCTGCTTCCTCATCAAACATTATTATCATCATTTTGTGGTGTGGCTGATATGTAAATGTTTTGCTTATCTTCACAGCTAAAATTCTCTTTTTTGATATTTCTTTTATATTTTAGTAATATTTTATTTTCCCCAGTTATGTGTAAAAGTTTTTAATTATTTTTTTAAATTTGTGTTCCAAATTCTCTCACTCTCTTCCTTTTTTCCCTGAGATGAAAGAAGTTATATATGTACAATCATGGATAATATTTCTATATTAATGTGTCGAAAACATTTCTATATTAATGGGTGAAAACACCACAAAATAACATGAAAAAAGTGAATAGGTAGTATGCTTTGATTCGTATTCAGACTTCATCATTTCTTTTATCAGAGGTGGATAGCATTTTCATGATCAGTCCTTTGGCATTGTCTTTGATCTTTGTATTGTTGAGAATGGTTATGTCATTCACAGTTGATGATTATACAGTATTGTTATTACAGTGTATAATGTTCTCCTGGTTCTGCTCACTTCGTTAGTGTCACTTCACATGGGTCATGCTAGATTTGTCTGAAATCATTCATTTTTTTAATAGCACATTTTTTAATATTCTATTACAGTCATATACTTTAACTTGTTCAGCCATTCCCTAATTGATGAGCATCCTATCACTTTCCAATTCTTTACTACAACTAAAAGAACTATTCTACATTTTTTGGTATACTTAAGTCCTTTTCTATTTTTTTAATCTCTTTGGAAAACAGACAATAATGGTATTGCTTGGTCAAAGAATTGCATAGTTTTATAGTCCTCTGGGCATAGTTCCAAATTGTTTTCCAGAAAGGTTGAATTAGTTTATAACTTCACCAGTAACATATCTGTGTTTTAATTTTCCCACATCCCCTCCAAGGTTTCTTATTTTTCTTTTCTGTCATATTAGCCAATCCAAAGGCTGTGAGGTAGTATATCAGCATTGTTTCAATTTGCATTTCTCTCATCAGTAGTGATTTAGAACATTGGTTTATTTATTTGTTTAGTTTTATATAGGAATATAGATAGTTTTGCTTACTTTGTCTGAAAACTCCCTGTTCACATTCTTCGATTATTTATCAATTATTTCTATATGTTTGATTCACTTTTCTATATGGTTGAGAAATGAAGGTAATTGAATGTTATTGTTTTGTAAAAAATGATAAACAAATTGAGTTGAGAAAGACCTGGAAAAATTTATACAAACCGATGCTGAGCGAAACAAGAAGAACCAGGAATACATTGAAGCAATAACAGTAAGAATGTTTGATGGTCAATCATAAAAGACTTGGTTCTTCGGATCCAGCCATTCTGGAGACAATTTGGAGCTATGCTCAAAAAGTTATCAAACTATGCATACCCTTTGACCCAGCAGTGTTTCTATTGGGCTTATATCCCAAAGAAATCATAAAAGAAGGAAAGAGCCCCACATGTGCAAGAATGTTTGTGGCAGCCCTTTTTGTAGTGGCTAGAAACTGGAAACTGAATGGATGCCCATCAATTGGAGAGTGGCTGAATAAATTATGGTATATGAATGTTATGGAATATTATTGCACTGTAAGAAACGACCAGCAGGACGATTTCAGAGAGGCCTGGAGAGACTTGCATGAACTCATGCTCAGTGAAGTGAGCAGAACCAAGAGATCATTATTCACGGCAACAACAATACTATATGAGGATCAGTTCTAATGGACATGACTCTCTTCAACAATGAAATGCTTCAGACCAGTTCCAATTGTTCAGTGAAGAGAGCCATATACACCAGAGAGAGGGATGTGAAATGTGGACTACAACATAACATTTTCCTGTTCTCTATTGAGGTTTGCTTGCATTGTATTTCCTTTATCAGATTTTTCTTTCTTATAGATATGATTTCTCCTGCACAAAAAATGATGCAATAACTATATATATATATATATATATATATATATATATATTCGATTTCTTAAGTATTCTAACATAATTATCATGTAGTGGATATCCTGCCATCTAGGGGAGGGGTGGGGAGTAGGGGGGAAAAATTTGTAACAGAAAGCTTTGTAAGGGTTAATGTTTAGGAATTATCCATACATATGTTTTGCAAATAAAAAGTATTAATAAAAAAAAAAAAGAGAGACTTGGTTCTTCTCAGTAATTCAGTGATTCAAAGCAATCTCAAAAGATGTTAGACAGAAAATTCCATTTTCATCCAGAAAAAAGAACTATGGAGATTGAATGCAAATTAACACATGCTATGTTCCCTTCTTTCTTTTGCTTTTTTTTTTCTTTCCCATGATTTTTCTCTTTTGCTCTGATTTTTCTCTCCCAACATGATTCATAAAGCAATGTGTATTAAAAATAAATACCACAATAAAGAAAGAAGAAAAGAAAAATGGAGTTTAGAAGTTTTAGGTCTCTTGTTGACAATGAAGAAACTGAAAGTACTGAGAGATGAAAGGCTTTTGCTTCATTAACCTATACATTTTCTTTAAGACTGATAGTGAAATGTGAACACATAGAGTACTAGAATAAGTAAAGTTAATCTTTAGTATCCTGAGTCCCTCCCCTTTTTTTCTTTAGTTTATACTTAATTTTATTACAAAGGGTAATTATATAACACCATTTAAATAGATATTTATTGTTAGAAAGTCTTCCTTGCCCTTCAATACCATCAAAATGTACATGTCATATGTTCTGTCCCATCATGGCTTCCTTTCCTGCAAGCCATCCTCCATGCTTGAAACATACTCCATATAACTACCTGCTAAAACCCCATTTTCCCCAAATGATCAGATTGTATGACTTTAATTGGATTGTAAAATGATAGGATTAAAGATTTATAGCTGAAGAGATGTCACCAAGAACAACTTCTTTTTCAGATAGAAAAACTTCGACCTGGAAAGGTTAAGTGACTTGCCCAGAATCATATAGCTTTTAAGTGTCTGGAGTGTACATTTTTTATCTTCCTGTCTTAAAATTCAGCACTTTATCTACTATTATCTACTATCAAGAAAAAAAAAAGTGAGATGTTGGAGGACCCCAAAAAAGTAAAGGGGATAAGCTTGTCCTTGAATCAAGGATCAAAGGGTGTGTGATTCCTTTAGAAACATGAGACCCCGAGGCGAGCCAGAGATTGCTATTAATGGTTTCATTATTGGCTTTCTTAAGTAGTCTTACAAAAGGGCAGCCTTCAAGGAAGCACTCTGTTGATAAGAGGATCATACCTTCCAAATATGGATATCTCTTTTCAGTACAAGCTTATTGCAAATGATGAGTGTGAGCATATGGAAGGGTGTGATCACAGAAGAAGGGAAGGAGGCAAGGAGGAGGGGTCAGGTGATGAGGAGATGCAAGACAAGGAGGAAAGGACAGGTGATGAGGAGAGGCAAGACCTGGAGGAGGGACTACGCAAGGGGCAGGGCTAGGCTAGAAGAAAGATACAAGAAAGGTGGGTGGTAAGGGCAATGGGGCGGCTATAGAAGAATTGGAGCTGAATAAAGAACCTCCATGATCTACATTCTTCTGGCTTGACTCTTCTTCTGACCAGCTCTAATTGGCCGAATGCGCATTGAAGCTCCTGAGGTGAGATAAGTCCTGATACCCATAAATTTGTTAATTTAGATATGAATTAACAGTGAGCTACAATAGGGTCCATGGGAGGTCAATGGCAAGCACATAAGTGTGTAATATATTGGGTAGGAATGAAACTTGGCTCACAAGAACTCTATCACTGAATACCCTTTCAAGATTTATTAATCACTGCCAATGTTCAAAGCAATATGCTGAGAAAGACAGAGAAAAACATACATATGAGACACACACAACTGAGATAGGGGTATGAGAAGGGGAGAAAGGAAGTAAAAGAGATTGTTTCTGAATTCAGGCATCTTGAATACTTCTGGCCTTCATGGGACCTTTCCAGGTGCCCTTAGGTAAGAGATGTCTCCTTGATTATTCTTATTCAGAGTACTCAGCTTTTTTTTTTGTCATATCATGAGTCTCTTTAAATCACTTATATTTCATTTATGTAGTTTATACATACCCTCTATTATACTGTTAACTACCTGAAGAAAGAGACTATATTTTTGTATTTTTATATCCCTATTATCTAGCACAAGACACTATGTATTCAGATCTTAATAAATATATGTTGATGTAGTGGATATCCTGCCCTCTAGGGGAGGGGTGGGAAATGGGGGGGGGGGGAATTTGTAACAGAAAGTTTTGTAAGGGTTAATGTTGAAGAATTACCCATACATACCTTTTGCAAATAAAAAGTTTTAATAAAAATAAATAAATAAATAAATGTTGAAAATTTTACCATTTTTGTTTAAAAAATTAGATCCATAATTTCTTCATTAATATTCTGCCTCACAGTCCTTCCAGTGATAGATTATTATCTCTTAATACAAAATAGATTTTAAAATTGGAGGAAAACATAGCACTTACTGATTTCCAATAATTTTAAAGCTTAGTGCTGCTATTTTATAATGATGTTTTCCTCCTGCTAATTAGTTGTTCTTTCAATTACTAACAACCCTTTGCTTGAAGACATATCTCATGAATTTCCTTAGTATACTATCTTTTCCTAGCTTTGTTTCATAACCTGTTGTTTTTCATTTTATTGCTTCCTTAAATCATTTGTGGCTTATATTTTCCCCTTTGATCTTCAAAATTGAATTCATCTCAATTACAGTTTTTAAATCAATAAATTGGCATTTAATTTAATGTTTTTCTATGTCTTCATGATTAATATTCCCTCAGTTGTCCCTGAATGATTCATCTAAATCTTCAGTAATTTATAAAATGACCAGATTGTTTGCCTGAGGTGTTCTCAACAAATCTGTAAAATGATGTCATTTTTTTAATGGATATTAGTTTCATGGCACATTATGCAATATGCAGGAATATATTGTGATTAAAGTGGGATAAAAAGAAAGAGGGCAGTGTTTTGGAAGGTAAAAGAGAATAGCTTTGAACTGACATCTCTGTTGATAATTCCCAGAAATCATTCACATGCTAGTAGGTAACTGAGTCTAGATTTGATCTCAGGAAGATGAATCTTTTTGACTCTAGTTCTATTACTCTATTCAAAACCAGTGGTTTCAGTTGTAAATTTTGCCAGGTTTGGAATTGTATATAAAAATGTGCCTCATTTTTTTTTTTTTTAACTTTCAAGTGAAAGTTAAATTGAGACTTGGTCTTAGTCTACTGTCTTTCTGATTTACTAGTTGACACTTGTAATATCAGGATAAAACAATGCATACATATATACACATATGTATACTACATATTACATATGTGTTTTAACTACTGACACATTGTCTACCTTCCCATATCAAAACATTTTTATGAGCATATTAAGCCTATAAACCTAGAATATTCTCAAAAAAAGGTAGGAGAAGAAAATAAATAAGCTTTACAAAATAATATTTTACAGAAGACCACATCTCTATCGTCATAAAATTGACTAAAAGTTCCCTGGAAATTTAAAAAAAAAAGTGTTAATTGTGTTTTGCCTATTTTTTCTTTGTTTTAGTAGATCAAAATATAGGCTTTCCTTCAATAGTGTCACCCGTGCCTGTTTTAAAATAATATGTTAACATTTGAAAATATGATTTGAATGTTTTGGCATATTGCTTAATTCATACTTGGTAAGGTAGAGATTCCCCTCCTTTTTTTTTAACTTTTAAACTCAAATACAAAGTAGAAAAAGGAAAATAAATTGTGTATAGCAGAACAGAAGAGGGGATTCAAAGTATAAAGCAATAAATTTCCATTTCAAGAAAGCCTATATAATAAATGCTACACATTTTGTTCAGAGATGTCCGTCTTTTTTTTTCTTGCTTCCTTGTAGATTATCTTTTTTTTTTCTGTGCTGTGCACTTTTTATTTAATTTTTTCTCCTTCCTACCTCCTACCTCCTACCTCCTGACCTTCCTGTTCTTAAAGATTATGAAGAAAATGTTCCAAAGATTTCCAAAAAGGAATTGAATATAAATGAGTCATTAAATATATCTATCTACCTACCTACCTATCTATCTATCTATCTATCTATCTATCTATCTATCTATCTATCTATCTATCTATCTAT
>JAJPUD010006681.1:28421-48487 GCA_023553655.1 Myrmecobius fasciatus | reverse complement strand
TATCTATCTATATTACCCCAGAATAGCCTCAGGAATCCAGCTAAAAAGAAAGAAAAGAAATTGAGAAAATTTTGAATAATACTCCAGCACTTCATATTTATTCAACTAACTTTCCTCTAGATCCTTTGAATCTCATTTGCAGGTTAATAGTTACATAACTGGGGTCTCATAGAATAATGATCATTTCTAAGTCTTAGTAATACAATTATACCAGATAATAATGTTCACAGAAAGAGAGTTATAAATTTAGAGCTTAAGGAGCTATCCAAGTCCAAATCTTTCATTTTACAGATGGGAAAACTGAGACGCATAGATACTTAGTGCCCATCAGAGGTGGTACCCACACTTCTCACTCCAAAGTCAGTGTTATTTCTATTGTGCCCCACTGCCTATTACAGAAAACAGGCAGAGTCTATCTAAAGTTTCCACGAAAAACAGAGCAAAGTAGTAGAAAGTGATCTTGTAATGTTCATGGATACCCACTGAAGAGTAAACTATCCTTTTGCAGGTCTGCTGACAAGAAGGTTATTAGTAGTGTCCACCCACCATTGAGATTTATTTCAAGCTAGCTATCAGATACTAAATTGTCTATCAGTGAACAGTGCACTACTGCAGAGCCAGCAGGAATGGGATTTGAGAGGATAGGCTAAGGGCCAGTGGAGCCCCTTGAGTCAGCAGGAAAAGAGAACAAAAATTGAATGAGAAAAAAAAAAAAAAGTCCGTATCTTTAGTGCAAACTCATGTCCAAAGTATCCCCAAATGATTTGGCTGTCTGGGTGAATCAACTCACATATTTCAAAAGGGCTAGCACTAGATGCTGATCTTAACCTTAAAGAAAGTTTTCTTAGTTCCAAGGAATATAAAGCATTACACAAAGGGTCAGGCTCCACACTGTGTTTCTCATAAATATAGCCTGTTGAGCCTCTCTCATCTCTGCCTTTTCTATGCAATAGAAAACAGAAGGTTCCAAGCTGACTTTTTTTTTTTTTGTAGTTGTTTGTTTTTTGTAGGATTACATTAAAATAGACCTGTATTTACCAAAAATAACACAAATAGCAGGAGATAAAGCTCTTTTCTAGGTAATCCATGCCACAGTTCACAGAATTGCTTTGCCTAAGGCTTAAATAAATGGGAGTGGAGGGAGGGGAGAATTATTTAGATGAAAATGACTGCTCCTTTCCCATGACTGTAAGGATTTTGAGGGCAGCAAGTATATTTTGGCCTCATACTTTTATAAGAGGTTTTTTGGCTCTCTTCCCCCCCCCATTTTGTTAGTCTGAAAAGTTATCATTGAATCCAGAAAACTAAATAATCCAGTTAACTTTCTATTTTTGCAGGGAAGCTAAAATTCCAAACATTTTAAATTGGAACCTTTTCAAAAGATTTTAAAAAGTGGTTTTAATGCAATTTGGCATTCTTATATAACAAAATAATTTGTAACTTTTAATGGAAATTTGTTCATATTGCCAAGAAGACTTTCTTGAAATATTTAACCTTCTTAAGTAAGAAGGATTTCATTTACAAACCAAAAAATGGGAATCTCCAAGTTAATATAAAAGATATTTTTAAAAGGCAGATGTTGAAAAATAATATCTAAATTATAAATTATGAATACAGGAAACAAGTTATCCATATTCACAAATGGTAAATAATACAGAAATGAATAGATACAAATTTATTTATTAGTCATAATGAAAACATATTGGTATAATAATCATTTCATTGCCTTGACTCATCATAAGATCCACACTCTGTTTTCCACCCAAAGTACAATTTTAAAGACTTGGCAAATCAATTTAAGGTTGTTTTTTTTTTTTTTTCTTTTCAGTGGACATTGCCAACATAAAATAAAGAATTAGTCATTTATGTTAACCTGTAACTTTTTTTTTCAAATATCAGACCACTATTTTGTTCAACATGAAGACTTAAGTCTGTTAGTTATTCAGTCTGACCTTATATATTTGAATAATGAATAGGACTGCTTTGAAAGGAAAGTTTTGTTTTTATTCTTTTTTATGGGTGGGGAGAGGGGCTTAAGAAAGAGAAGGGAATTAGCAATACTATTAACAAAAAGGAGATAATAAAAAGATCATTAAAATATTTTAAAATGAACAGAAAAACAATAAATCAAAAGTGCATTGTTTTTTTTTTTATTATTCTGTTTAGGTTGCTCAGTATTAGTTCATATGTCTCTGAAACAATTTCATCATTTACAGCATAATGATATTACCTTCCTATACTACAATTGCTCATCTATTCTCCAAATGATAGGCAACCTCTTTGTTTCCAGTTGTTTGCTATAAGGGGAAAAATGTGACATAAATAATTTTTTTATGCATGGGTTTTTTTTTTTCCATTCTTTGAATTACTGGAACTGGGGAAGGAGCTAAGAAAGCAGTAAACAAGCTTTTGTTAAATGCTTACTATGTAAGAGTCACTGTGCTGATAACTCAAATCCTAACAAAAAGAAAGGCAGTTGCTGACTTCAAGGAGATGAGATTCCAAGGGGGAAAGACAACTTACAAAAGAAATGCCAATATTTAAAGAAGAACCAGGAGGTGATTGTATCCTGCAATAAAATGAAGTCTCTGGGAGGAACTCATTAATGGCAAAAAGACACCTAAGAGATAGATGTTCTCATATGATAAGGCCCCAGGAACTGAGGAAAACTTTACCATAGTAAAACAGATGAGGCAAGGAAGTAAAGTCTGGAGCATCAGAAAAAAACCTGAGAGAATGAAACATGACTGACCAACCTCCCTCCCCTCTATGCAAGTCATTTTGGACACAAATGTTTCTTATGTAACTGTCTTTCTGTCTTTCTTCCCATTGATTCTGTGTATATTTTGGGGGTTAGCCCTTGTAAGAAAGATGTTGCTACTATTCTTTCTATATTTATTTTTCTTTCTATACTATTATAGGAAATATCTTTGCTTCAAGGTAATTATACCTGCACCATTTGAGAAGGTTTGAGAAAAATAATTTCTGGGTATTTTAATCATTTTATTAATAATCCCATCATTTTAATAAAAATATGGTCACTTAACTGTCTCTCTCTTAGACCATAGGCAATTTTAGCAACAGTCCCATGGTTGATATATCTTTTCTCATGGTTTATATATCCTTTGGAGAATAAATATTCCCCACAGTGGAAATCAACCTTGATTAGTTAATAATCAGTGAAAGAATGAACATTACAATCAGGGATTTGACCTGAACTTTGATTATGTAATTTAGTTCTTAAGCACCCCCCTTCCCAGCCTAGCTCAATCTATTCAAAGAATTTGTTTCACCCAAACCTGAGCAATAGTTACCCTGCCTGGGTGGGGTCTGAACAAGAAAGTTAGTCCAATCTCATTTGCAGTAATAGTCTTTCAAGAGACTGAACTTTTAAAATCAGGACTTTAGAAGGGAGGAGGGACATTCTGGATCTTTCCAAATTATTGGTTATTAATAACCATTTTTCTCATATTCTTTAGCCAACTAAGGGAGAGTTAAATGCACCAGTGCAGACCCATGGAATACCTTAAGTCTGGATTATTCATCCTCCAGCAAAAAATACAACTTGTAATTATGAGATACTAAATTGGGAGTTTCATTGTCTTCATACCAAGGCCTAAGTCTGCTTTAATGCAGACATTGGTACATACAGTTAATAGACATTTAGGAAAAGATTGCTCTATAAATGAAAATTTGCATCCAAAGACTATTTTCACTGACTGTATGGTAACCCCTTTTTATAAACCTATTGAAAGAACATTCTTCAATAATTAACAGGGGTATGAGGACATTTGGCAATATAAAATTTCAGCACAGTAGGCTGGATAAGATTCATTCAGACTTCTAACAATTCTGACAAATATGATCTACACAGAAGTGATGAAAAAACCCGAAATCTCCAGTCAAGATTTTACTGAACATAGCACAACTTATAAAGAAATCTGTCTGGCATAAATGATGCCTAATAATAGTAGCTAATTTTTATATAATACTTTAATTTCTGTAAAGCTCTTTTGCTTATGTTGTATTGTTTAATACTACCAACAACTCGATGAGAGGCCTGGTATTATGATTCCAATTTTATAGATAAAGACATTGAGACCATGAGAGGCTAAGTCATTTATTCAAGGTTATATTTAATGTTTAAGATAAGATTTAATTTGCATCTGTCTCATAACTCAGTCTAGCACTCTATTCACTATGCTTCATGAAGACTCATTTTGTTCAACATATACTGGATGTGTTATTACAGTCTGGCTCATGCATTGAAAAAAAAAGGAAATGAAACTGATGAAGCATTCATTCAGAAGCAGGCTGTGAGAAAATACAGTAGCACAAAATATCCATGTGTGTGATATATAAATTTCTAAATTTATCTGATCCACATCCTTTTCCCTTTGTCTCTCAGAGTATCCTTCACTTGGAAGGAAACTATTCTCTTTGTTTCAATTTATTCGGAGTATGGATGGGGATGAGGAAGAGAATGACTGCCACTACCTGTACCAATGTGGATGAGGTAACTCCTTTGTAACTTACACTCTTACAGTTATCCCAAGCATATATGAGCAAAATATTTACCAATTTTCCACAAGTATATGTCAAAGTCATTATTGGACTCCACATATTCCTAATTACAAGATCAGCCCTCTATTGACCATGTCATTCTGCCTCTCCAGTAAGAGGAGAAGTGGTGGCAACCTCAATCTCCTGTCCCCATTTCCTTATCTTTCTCATTCCCATCTATCCTTCAAAAGAAGTGTAGCAAAGAGAATAAATTGTTTCCAAGGCAAGAAAACCAAGGCAAGAAAAGACCAAAGTAAAATATGTAGATCAGACAAATTTAGAATAGCTAGTTAACTACACAAGTCCTTAGAAGCAGTTATGTTTTGTTGTTGTTCAGTTGTGTGCTATTCTTCTATTACTGGCTCCATTTGGGGTTTTCTTGGCAAAGATATTAGAGTGGGTTGCCATTTCCTTTTCTAGCTCATTTTATAGAAAAGAAATTTAGACAAGTTAAAATGACTTTCTGAGGGTCACACAGTGAGTAATTATCTGAAGTCACATTTGAACTCAAATGTTCTTGACTCTATCCAATAGCTATTTCAAAGTTACACGAATATCTAAACACTGGCACTTTATGCATTGGCTAAAATGGTTTCAAAATGTCTGGAGCAATTGAAAAGCTGGAAAAAAATATTAAGTATAAGTTCAAAGGTAGGAACACTTAACATCCTTTGAAATTATAAGTTGTTTTTCTTTTTTTCTGCCCTCAATTCAATTGATATTGTACAGTTAATACAACTTATTTTTAAACCTCAATGAAATAACGTCAATTCTATTATTTATTTTTTCTATCTACTATATAACCTTGCCTGTCAAGTATTTATGCTTTGTAAGTTAAATAAAGTAGTTATTGAGTGGTACATTCTGAGTTCTTATTCTTGAAACCTGGAGCTAAGAGACATGAAGTAGTAGCACAGTAAAAATTGTACTGGATTTGGAGTCAGGTTCAAATTCTGGCTCTGCTACTTAAGACCTATGTTACATCGTCTCTCAAGTCCTTTAGTCTTCTATCTATAACACAAAAGAATTGGACTAGATGTCCTCTGGGGCTCTTTCTTATTCTAAATTATTATTACTATGATTTAGCACTAAGCTACTGATCTATGTTGTTGGAAAAAGAGGCTTCACTGTTCACTCCATAGGTACCAGAAACAAAAGTATATTCTAGAAGTCCTAAAGATTATTAGAACGTGCCACAAAAATCTAGGGAAGTAAATAAATAAATAAATAATTTCCAATATTTTCTATCTCATATCTTATGCTAACAAGATGGATAAAAGTCTATATTGTCATTTAACATTAAATAAAACAAAATTCTTAAAAAAATAGTAGAAAATGATAAAATAGTCCCAAGAAATAAAAGTAATAAGGGAAGGGGGTCACTAATATGAAATTTGTTGTTTAAGTAAAAATATTCTTGTCCCATGATCAGTAACAGATGTTTGATAATGAATGTGATCCAGAAGAAAGATATTTAAATGCCATGGGGTTACATGCAGGATTTACAAGGTATATTAGATTTAAGCCATAAAATTATATTTTTGAAAAAACAAAGCTAAACTGGCAAAAATCAAGCAACAAAATCATTTAATAGTCATTAATATATAGTTTTGGTGTATGTCCAAATTACCAAAGATGAAGGCAACCACTTTGGAACTGGGAGAGGAAGGATATGTTTTGTACATATTTATGACCAGCTTTCAAATTTCATAAATGTGCACATGACATATTTTCAGGTTTATTTTGCATTATCAGCATATTCTCTATTAGCTTAAGTCTATAAAAGCAACAAAACAATAAATCAAGCTTGGATTTGTAGCATTTGGGGCTTTCTGAAGTATAACTGCACTGAAAATTGAATATTTGGTTCTAAAAATCAACATCCCACTGGAGACCTGATTCTGTGAGAAGATATTCTTCATTGACTTACCATGTGGTTGGAAGCAGTCTCTTCCACTGGTTCTGTAACTTAAATTGCTTGCATCCTTAAATCTACCTGATTAAGACACAGTTGTTCTTTTGCTAGCATCTAAGGGTAAAGAACTCATTCACTCACATATTAAATTCTCCCTCACCTTAGTCTGTGAAATTTAGAAATAGAGTTTTAGTTTTTTCACTTGTACATTTTTTAAAAAAATCATTTCTATGTGCAAGGAGTGAAGTTGGGACTTTGAGCCACAAGGACACTGCAGTCCTGTTATACAGGTGAGGTGTTAATATCCCTGAAAATGGTGACTGAAAAGCTAGGACTCCATGATATAAATGTCCAACAGCCTTGAGAGGTGGAATTTAATAGTTCTTAAGGCTGTGCAGGAACTGAACTAAATTGAAAAATACTTGTAGGCTTACTCTTGTTATACCTCTTTAGTAAATGTTTCCTTTAAAAAAAAGCCACTGATTTTTCAGTAATTAAATGAAACCAGGGCATAGGGACTCCTAAAATTGGAATAGCATAATTGATGGGGGCTCAAACAAATGACAGAGATGACAGACTTCCTAATACTAGTGGAGATCTGTGGAGGAAAGTTGGAAATATGACACATCTGATCTTTGGTTGTGCAGGGTGAGGGGAAGGGGATGAAGCAGGGTGATAGCACATGTACAGAGTAATCATTGTAATATTAGGAAAGAATTATAATAAGGCATTAAAGCAGCTAGGCAGCATATTGATAGAGTACCAGAATTAAAATTGAAGAAGACATATCTTTCTGAGTTCTAATCTGGCTTCAAACATTAACTACTTGTGTGACCTTGGGCAAGTCATTTAACCCTGCTTGCTTAATTTTTTTATATGTAAAATGAACAAGAGAACAAAAGGAAAAATCACACCAGTGTTTCTGCCAAGAAAATCCCAAATGAAAGGACTCAATGTGCAAAAATGTTTGTACCAACTTTTTTTGTGGTAGCAAAGAATTGGAAAATGAGCAGATGCCCATCAATTGGGAAATAGCTGAATAAGTTGTGATGTATGAAGATGTTAGAAATATTGTTCTATGAACAAGTTGATTTTAGAAAGGTCTGGAAAGATTTACATGAACTGACTCTGAGTGAAACAAGCAGAACTAGGAATACATTGTATACAGTTATAGCAAGAATGTGCAATGATCAACTATGAAAGACTTGTTTCCTCTCGGTAGTTCAGTAACCTAAAGCATTCCCAATAGACTTTGGATAGAAAATGTCATCTACATCCAGAAAAAGAACTATGGAGACTGAATGCAAATCAACACATACTATGTTCACTTCTTTTTTCTGTTTTTTTTTTTTCCTTTGTCATGGTTTTCCTTTTTTATCCTGATTTTCCTCTCCCAACATAATTCATGAAGGAATGTGTATTTAAAAAATAACAAAAAGCTGAAAACAAACAAAAAATTTTTTGCTTTATGTCCTAATCTGTAAAAGGGATAAAAAAAATTCTAAATGAGGTCATGAAGAGTTGGAAACTATTCAGCAGTAACAAACAATAAAACATTTCTCTGATATGTCTTGTAATTATCTTATCATTTTGATTATATTTAGAAAGTAATTCTGAATCCTAGAGAGTTTTTTTTTTATGAATTCAAATCCTTCCTTTGTTCAGTATGTTCCAATAAAATTTCTTATTAAAAAAACCTTAGAATTTTGATTTGTACTTGTTTTCATGACAATATCATATTGAAGAGATTATCTAGGTTCCTTTCACCAGGGAAATAAAATCCAGGATGTCCTAACTGAATAAAGGCAGAAAAAATGTTCATGTATTTGATCACATTCTATACTTGTGGTAGCTGCCACAAGAAAGAGATGAAAGTCCCATTTTATCAACTACTTCCAACATGAGCATGGAACAAAAAATCTTCCCTTTTTCAGACCTAATGGAAACTTCACTTTCTTTTTGCCCCCTTATATTTCCCAATTATATCTTCTACTCTCACCACAAGCCCAGGTTCATGATAATGGAGGGAATTGGTGGAATGGGAAATTCAGAAGAGAGAGCCTTATATAATGTGATAAGCTTGCTAGTTTTTAAAATTTGAAAGATTCTTTTAGTTATATTCGGGGAGTGGGAAATAACAATGATGTAATAAAATCTATAAAGATCTTTAGTGAATTATTATGTCATGTTTTATGGAGAATTCTTTGTTAAACATTTTTATAATTATTGTGTGTGTGTTTGTGTTTCTGTGTATGTGTGCACAAACATTTATAGAGAACCAAAATGAAGGTATGATATTTGTTGACTATTAGCTGTGAAGATCATTTATTAGCATATAGTTAATGGAGAATTATTGTTTTGGTAAGATAAAGAATGATTGTTGTTTAATACTTATTATTGATTAAAATTTTCAGGTCATTGTCATTGGGCAAGTATTGCATCAGATTCTAGAAGAGTATCTTTTGTTATCATAAAGTGAGAATTTTTGTGAGAAATCTTTTGCCAAAATCATAAAGGTATACAGTGTCGATGATTCCTTTTAAATTTTAAAATGATGACAGTTGTGAAAGTTTATAAAGCCTCACAGAATAAGAAAATCTCAAAGCTAGAATGGACATAATCTTCAAGGTTACTTCCTACCTGAATTCTAATAGTCCCATAGCAACCTTGATATATTTGGTGCATATCAGATATAATTACATAAGCATGAATAAATTGCTCTACTTGAATTATTCTGATAAGAATTTAACATAATTTAAGATTTTTAAAAGACATGTATTCCATTACATTTATTCTTATACACATCTTATTCTTCTACATTGTAAGTTTAAAGACCATTTCTTTGGGGCAGCTAGGTGGCGCAGTGGATAGAGCACCAGCCCTGAAGTCAGGAGGACCTGGGTTCAAATCTGGTCTCAGACACTTAACATTCCCTAGCTGTGTGACCCTGGGCAAGTCACTTAACCCCAATTGCCTCAGCCAAAAAGCAAAAAAAAAAAAGACCATTTCTTTTCATATTCTTGGCTTAACATAATGCTTTACCTAAAACAGAATATTAATAAAAATTCATTGAATTGTTTAATGAAATCACTTCTTCAGAATTCATATATGATCATCCATGAAGATATAACAACAAACAGGGTTCTAACTTTAAGAGATTAGTGCTGTCATTCTTATATATTACCAACAAAGTTCAGCAGCAAGAGATAGAAAAAGAAATTCCATTCAGAATAACGGATGATAGCATAAAATATTTGGGAATCTATCTGCCAAGAAAATGTCAGAAACTATACGAACTAAACTACAAAACACTTTCCACACAAATAAAATCAGACCTAGTCAATTGGAAAAACATTAAGTGCTCATGGGTAGGCTGAGCAAATATAATAAAAATGACAATACTACCCAAACTAATTTATTTATTTAGCGCCATACCAATCAAACTCCCAAGAAATTATGTTACAGACCTAGAAAAAATAGTAGCAAAGTTCCTTTGGAAGAACAAAAGGTCAAGAATTTCAAGGGAATTAATGAAAAAAAAGACAGATGAAGGTGCCCTTGCTGTACCAGATCAAAAACTATATTATAAAGCAGCGGTCATCAAAACCATTTGGTACTGGCTGAGAAATAGAGCACTCGATCAGTGGCATAGGATAGGATATCAGGACAAGCTAGGAAATAATGTTAGCAATTTTGTGTTTGATAAACCCAAAGACCTCAGCTTTTGGGATAAGTACTCACTATTTGGCAAAAACTGCTGGGAAAATTGGAAACTAGTGTGGAAGAAATTAGGGCTGGACCCACACCTAACATCACACACCAAGATAAGATCTAAATGGGTTCATGATCTAGATATAAAGAGTGATATTATAACCCAATTAGAGGAACATAGGATAGTTTACCTCTCAGACCTGTGGAGATGGAATAAATTTATGTCCAAAGAAGAACTGGAACTTTTAATTGAAAACCAGATAGATAACTTTGACTATATTAAGTTAAAAAGTTTTTGTACAAACAAAACTAATGCAGACAAGATTAGGAGGGAAGCATCAAATTGGGAAATCATCTTTACATTTAAGGGTTCTGATAAAGGTCTCATCTCTAAGATATATAGAGAATTGTCTCATATTTATAAGAATTCAAGCCATTCTCCAATTGATAAATGGTCAAAGGATATGAACAGACAATTTTCAGATGAGGAAATTAAAACTATTTATAATCATATGAAAAGGTGCTCCAAATCACTATTGATCAGAGAAATGCAAATTAAGACAACTCTGAGGTACCACTACACACATGTCAGATTGGCTAAAATGACAGGAAAAGATAAAGATGAATGTTGGAAGGGATGTGGGAAAACTGGGACACTGATGCATTGTTGGTGGAGCTGTGAACGGATCCAACCATTCTGGAGAGCAATTTGGAGCTATACTCAAGAAGTTATCAAACTATGAATACCCTTTGACCCAGCAGTGTTTCTATTGGGCTTATATCCCAAAGAAATCATAAAAGAAGGAAAGGGCCCCACATGTGCAAGAATGTTTGTGGCAGCTCTTTTTGTAGTGGCTAGAAGCTGGAAACTGAATGGATACCCAGCAATTGGAGAGTGGCTGAATAAATTATGGTATATGAATGTTATGGAATATTATTGCTCTGTAAGAAATGACCAGCAGGACGATTTCAGAGAGGCCTGGAGAGACTTGCATGAACTAATGCTCAGTGAAGTGAGCAGAACCAGGAGATCATTATTCACAGCAACAACAATACTATATGAGGATCAGTTCTAATGGACATGACTCTCTTCAACAATGAAATGCTTCAAACCATTTCCAGTTGTTTGGTGAAGAGAGCCATATACACCCAGAGAGAGGGATGTGAAATGTGGACCACAACATAATATTTTCTTGTTCTCTATTGAGGTTTGCTTGCATTGTATTTCCTTTATCAGAGTATTCTTTCTTATAGATATGATTTCTCCTGCAAAAAAAGTGATGCAATAACTATACATATATTCGATTTCTTCTAACATAATTATCATGTAGTGGATATCCTGCCGTCTAGGGGAGGGGTGGGGAGTAGGGGGGAAAAATTTGTAACAGAAAGCTTTGTAAGGGTTAATGTTTAGGAATTACCCATACATATGTTTTGCAAATAAAAAGTATTAATAAAAATTAAAAAAAAAGAAGCATGTATTTAAAATCATGAGCAATCATTATGTGAAATGGAGATAGACTAGAAGCATTCCCAGTCAGAGCAGAAGTAAAACAAGAATACCTATTATTATCAGTATTATTCAATATTATACTAGAAATGTTAGCTTAAGAATAAGAAAAAAAAGAAATTGAAGGAATTAGAATAGACAATGAGAAAATAACTCTCACTCTGCAAATGATATGACGGTTTAGAACATCCTAGAGCATCAACTAAGAAGTACTTGAAACAACGACTTTAGCAAAGTTGTAGGATATAAAGCAAACACACAAATTAGTGCCATTTCATATATTATCAACAAAGTCTAGGAGTAAAAGAGGGAAAGAGAAATTCCATTTAAAATAACCAAAAACAATATAAATTATCTGCAAGTCTCACTGCCAAGACAAACACAGGAAATATATAAACACAATTACAAAATATTTTTCACACAAATAAAGTTACATTTAAACAATTGGAAGAATATTCAGTGATCATTGGTACGTTGAACAAATATAATAAAAATGACAATTCTACCTAAATTAACCTACTTATTCAGTGCTATGCCAATCAGACTGCCAAGAAATTACTTTATAAAGCTAGAAAAAATAAAAAATCCATCCAGAAAGAACAAAAAATCAAGGAAATTAATGAAAAACATGCAAATGAAGGTGGCCTAGCTATAGCGGACCTAAAACTTTATTATAAAGCAGCAGTTATGAAAACCATTTGGTAGCATCAGCTCTGAAATCAGGAGTACCTGAGTTCAAATCTGGTCTGAGACACTTAACACTTCCTAGCTGTGTGACCCTGGTCAAGTCACTTAACCTCAATTGCCTCAGGGAAAAAACAACAACAACAACAACAAAATTGGTATTGGCTAGGAAATAGAGTAGTGATAGGTGTAACAGATTAGGTTCACAAGACACAATAATCATTGATTATAGTAGTCTAATGTTTCATAAACTTAAAAACTCCAGTTTTGGGGATGAATACTGACTATTTGGCAAAAATTGCTTGGAAAACTGGAAAACAGTATGGCAGAAACTAGGCACTTACCAACACCTAACCTCCTATGCCAAGAAAAGATTAAAATGAGTTCAAGATTTAGATGTAAAGAGTGATACCAAAAGCAAATTAGGAGAACACAGAATAGTTTGCCTTTCAGATCTGGGAGAAAAAAGAAATTTATGGTTAGAGAAGAGCTAGAGAACATTATGAAATAAAAAGTGGACAATTTTGAAATTTTTTTAGTTTAATTTAATTTAAAATTTTTAAATTTTAAAAAGTTTTGCACAAACAAAACTAATGCAACGAAGAGTAGAAGGGAAGCAGAAAATTGGGGGAAACATCCAATGTTTCTAATAAAAATTTCATTTCTAAAATATATATAGGATTGACTCAAATTTATAATACAAACCATTTCCAATTGATAAATGGTAAAAAATAATATGAACAGGCAATTTTCAGTTGAAGAAAGTATAGCCATTTCTGGCCATATGAAAAAAAATGCTCTAAATCACTATTGATTAGAGAAATGCAAATGGAGGCAACTCTGAGGTACCATTTCATACCACTCAGATGGACTAAGATGACAGGAAAAGATAATGAGGAAAAATGGGATACTGATACATTGTTAGTGGAACTGTGAACAGATCCAACCATTCTAGAGAGCAATTAGGAACTATGCCCAAAGGGTCTAAAATTGTGCATATCCTTTGAACCAACAGTGCCACTATTGGATTTGTATCTCAAGAAAATCATAAAAGGAGGGAAAAGGATCCACATGTGTAAAAATGTTTGTAGCAGCCCTTCTTGAAGTGTCAGGAAACTGGAAACTGAGTGGATGCCCATCAACTGGGGAAATAAGGTGTGATATTTGAATGTAATGGAATATTATTGTTCTCTATGAAATGATGAGCAGGTTGATTTCACAAAAGCCTGGAAAGATTCACATGAATTGATGCTAAGTGAGGTGAATACAACCAAGACAACATTGTACACAGCAACAGGATTAGGAGATGATTAACTGTGATGGACTTGGCTCTATTCAACAATGAGTTGATTCAAGGCAGTTCCAAGAGACTTGGGATGAAAAGAGGCATCTGCATCCAAAGAGAAGACTATAGAGACTGAATGGATCACAGCATATTATTTTCCCTTTTTTTGTTTTTCATTGTTTGTTTTTATTTCTTTCTAATTTTTTTTTGTTTTCATCTGATTTTTTCCTGTGCTGCACAACAAAGGTGGAAATATGCTTTTTCAAAATGCATAATTTCATTAAACAAGCCTTCAGAGAACTCCCTAAGGGGGAAAAAAAAATCTTTAACAATAGATGGATTGACAAGTGAATTCTATCAAACATTTCAAGAACAGTTAATTCCACCATTGTATAAACTATTTGGGAAAATAGGCAAAGAAGGAATCCTGCTAAATTCCTTTTATGACATAGATATGTTCTAAAGCTGCAAGAGCCAAAACAGAGAAAGAAAATTATAGACTAATTTCCCTAATAAATATTGATGCAATAGATGTAGAAAAATATTTTTGTAAAGATATATACATTCATGTTAAAATGCTAATAACATTAATAAATGCATATTTACTTCAGATGATAAGTAGTATCTATCAAAAACCAAGGGCCAGTATTATCTACAGTAGGAAGAACCTAGATACCTTCTAATTTTAAAGCAAAGACATATATTTTCATCATTAGTATTCAGTATAATGTTAAAAAGTCTAGCTATAGCAATAAGAAAAGAAATAAAAATAGAAAGGACAAGAACAGGTATAGATGAAACCAATTAATTGTTTTTTTTTCTTTTTGAGATGATGCAATAGTTTTTTTAAAAGAATCTTAAATAAAAAAGAAAATAAATAAAATATTTAATAACTTCAGCAAAGTAGCAAGCTATAAATTAAATAAAATATCAACTATTTCCAATAGAATAGTAGGAAAAGATATAGACATTTCTTTTAATATTATTACATGAAGTATAAAATAGTTGAATAACTACCTTCCAAAATTCATAGGAACTATGCAATTATAACTAGGAAATAGCCTTTATATGGAAATAAGTATATGGAGATATTAATTGGTCATCAGTAATTTGAACCCATATAATAAAAATAGCAATAATACCTAAATTAATTTAGCTATTGAATCATACCAATGTTTTTTAAAGTTTATTTTATAGACCAAGGATAAGTGGTAACAAAATTCATCTTGAAGAATAAAAAATCCATACTCTCAAGTGAAATAATAGGTTAAACAAAGTGAGAAGTATGAAGTAGAGGTAAACATTAGGATTAAATCTCAAACTATAATGGAAAGGTGTAATGATCAAAGATATGTAGCATTATTTAAGAAATAAACAGATACTCAGTAAAGCAGATGAGGTATGTAATATACAGAAGTAAATAAGTGTAATAGTTTAGTATTTGATAAATACAAAGATCCCATATAATGGTATAAGAACTTCAACAAAAAGCTATTGGGAAAACTAGAAAGGATTATGACGTGAATATATTTGGACCAACATCTCACAATGTATACCAAGAGAAACTCAAAATGCACATATGATTTAGACATAGTGCTGTCATAATGAACAAATTAAAAAAGAAAACATTCAAGTTTTTCCATAACAGAAGAGTTCATGACTAAATAATTAAAAGTGAAAATCACAGAAGGTAAAATGGAAATTGTAATTACATAGATTTAAATTTTTTCTATGCAGATAAAACTGATATATCTGAAATTAGAGGAGAAGCAGGTAAAATTGAAAAATAACCATTGCAGCAATTTTCCTTGATAAAGGACATATTGCTAATACATAAAGGGAACCAATTAAAATTCATAAAGATAACAGCAATTGCTTGAATGATAAATAATAAAAGAATATGATCAAACACATTTCTAAGATCTAACTACAAGCTATCAAATTAGCTTTATGAAAATCACTAATAATTAGAGAAGTATGGATTAAAGAAAATGTAGGATCCCACTTCACATACATCAGTTTGGCAAAGCTGGCAAAAAAAGACAAATGACTAATGTTGGAGGGCCTGTGAAAAAACATTAATGTACTCCTGGTAGAGCTGAAAATGGTGGAACAATTTTGGAAAGTAATTTGAAACCAGACTATAATTAAACTGTTCATGTGACCCAGTGATATAGCTATTAGAGCTAAACCCCAAAGATATCAAAGAAAGAGAAAAAGTCCCATTAGCTCAAAAAACACATATCTTATAGTAGTACTTTTTTGTTGGGGAAAAAAACCCCACTGGAGTCCTAGAAATTGCTGAACAAATTATGATGTATGAATGTCTTGTAACATTATTGTGTTGAAGCAATGGTGTTCTGAAATCTCCCTGCTCAAACTGTCACCACTTGTTAAATTTTCAACAGACATTACAAATCTGGGCTTGGTTTAACTAGATTTAAGAAAGTTATAGTTGAAAATGTAAAATTTAAAAATATATCTCAGACTTTTTTCCCTTGAGAAACATTTGTTAAAGAAATAAAGTATATCTATCTAAAAGAAATAATATGAGTGTTTTCAGAGGCACTTGAGAAGACATATATGAAATGAAACAGAATGAAGTGAGTAGAACTAAGAAAACAATTTATATACAAAAATTATATTGTAAAGATGAACAACTTTGAAAATCTTAAGAATTTTGATCAATGCAATGAACAGCCTTCATTGCCAGAAGACTCATGATGACATGAACATTTACACCTCAGAAACCAGGAAATGTTAATAACTGGTCTCAGAATTCAGATTAAAACATTTTTGTACATAATTAATTTTGGAATTTTGTTATGGGTATGGATGAATGATAGGAGACAAGTTCAATTTAGAACACTTAAAAAAATAAAGTTGAACTTTAAAAAAAGAGAAAAGAATAGAATAGGATAGTAACTAGTCTTAGGATTTCTTTAGTATAGGTAATGCCTATGTGGGGAAACTTCATGAACTAATTATCTCTGTATTTTAAAATCTTGGAATTTTGCCTAGACGTTAAGTAACTTATTGAATGTTGTTTACTCATTATGTGTCAGATACATGACTTGAACCAAGGACTTAGTAATTTTAAAGTTGATTTTTTATTTATGGTAGCAACAATAGCTCTCCTGTTTGAGAGAATAAAATTAATATGTACATGTGAATCCAAAACAATTATTGCTTGAATTAACTGACTGATTTGTGATGTCATAATACTAACATATCTTGGCCAAAACGAAATAAAAGCATGAATTTCATCTTTCTTATGTTGTCACATAATATTTTAAGAATGCTTGTTGAATTTAAAAAAAGCATTTTCATACTTTTCAACATGATCTTGTTATATATAGTATCATTTGAGCCTCTCAACAATTTTTGAGATAAGCACTATAATTATTATTAGTATTGTTTCCTAGTTTCTAATGGTGTGATAAGGTATTTATAGGGTCAAGCTTGCAGTTTGGCATACATAAAATCAAATCTTGCTTTTAGACAAACCATTAAGCCTTTCAATCTTTAAATTATAGACATATGGCTGATTTGTATAGGAGAAAGGAGGTTCTATTCCATGAGTTCTCACACCAATGAAATCACGATATGAACCAAAGATATATTTACCTAGGTACTACAATGAGTGGAATGCTAAGTCTAAACTTAGACCTAAATTCAATTGCAGTCTAAGACACGTGTTAGCTTTGTGGCCTTGGAGAAATCACTTAACCTGTTTGCTGCAGTTTCCTCCATCATTATCCCATTTCCAATAGAGTTAATAATAATTCATTAATAATAATAATAGCACTTAATTCCCAGGATATTTGTAAAACTTTTTAGCACAGTGTCTATTGGCATGTATAAATGCTAGCTTTTAATTATTACAATAAAAAATATAAAACAAAAACAGATGAACTGAATCTTAATAACAGACCATAATTAGACCTGAACTGAAAATGGCTCAAATGAAGTACAATAAAGTTAAGTGACCCATAAAAGTCACACAGATAATCACTTAAAAAGTCATTATCTATCATATGCCAGGCATTCTTTGAAGTATTAGGAATAAAAGTACAAAAAGACAGCCCGTAAGAGCTTACTTTCTGTTGTGAATAGTAAGTAGTAAATTAAGGATTTGAACCTAGGTACCCAGTCTATAAAGAAAATACCCAATTTACTCTGTGTATGTGAAAAAATATAATGTTTTAACACCATATATTGCCTCCAAATATTTTGTTTCATTTGTTCTTTTGATGGGAAAATACATATGAATGGTGTTAGTGTGGGGAAAATGTCATACCATTTTTTCCTCTCTGTGAATCACTCTACTTATGCCACAATATTTCTATTTATAATTGTAGGGACAAAACAAAACAAAACAAAAAGACATGTGAGACTTTCTGTCAGGGTCTGAGATTTTGGGGACCCTAGTGAAAGAAGTTTGTCCTTGAATTGAGGATCAAAGGATGTGGTCCGTGATTCCCTTGAGAAACATAAGACCCCCAAGATTTAGGGGGAGACCCGCTTGCTTGGAGGCAGCACTCAGTTGCTGAAAGGAGAACCACGCCCTCCAAAAGTGAATGCTTCCTTTCAATACAAACTTAATTGCTGATGATAAGGTGTGGGCGAATGGACTAAGGGTGTCACCTCAGAGTGGGGGAAGGAGGCAAGGAGGAGGGGTCAGGTGATGAGGAGAGGCAAGACCAGGAGGAGGGACTAAGCTAGGGGCAAGGCTAGAAGGCGAGGCTAGGAGAAGAGGGAAGATATAAGCAATACTGGTTGTAAGGGAAATAAGGAGACTATGGAGAGGATGGAGGCGATGAAGCCTGAATAAAGAACTCCCATAATCTATCCTCTGGCTCATGATTCTCCTTTGAATAGACATGCTGAGCGTGGCCGGAATGGACACCAAAGCTCTTAACAAAGAGGTGAGACTCTTAACATAGAGATAAAACTCGCTGCCCTTAGGTATCATACCTAACAACTTTCTCTTAAAGGAAAAGTTTATAGCTAGCTAAACATCAGCATAAAACTAGTGGGAAACAAGTTTAGCTCATATAGAACTTAACATGTAGCAGGAATGCAAGTTTATCTGGAAAGATATAGATAGATAAATAGACAGATAGATGATATGATATGATGTGTTTGTGGTTCAGCACTAAATGATGAGACTGATGTTCATGCACCAACTGGTGATATTGAGAACACTTGGTACCAAATATTGGGGTTTGGTAATGTGAAGAATTCACAATGCCCATTCTCTGTGGCTAAAGGTGGATTTATTTATGAGAAGAGATTACAGACAAAATGAAAAGTAAAGTAGACATCAGGAGTGATAAATATGAAATGGAATTGGGAGAGCATATAGTTAGGCACCATGGGACATTATGGAGGGAAGGGAAGGAAAGAGAGGAAGGAGAAAGACACTATGAGGCAGAACTCCATGGTCGTCTAACCCAAAAGGGATTCAGCAAAGATGACGGGCCAAGGACAGATTTATATGGAAAAGCTAGGGAGTCTGACTTAACTTGGCTTTCTGATTAGATACAGTAAGGTAAGGTTACCCACAGCCTCCACTGTAAGGTTGTAAGGTAGATGTGAGTCCCATCAGTGTCCTTCCCTGCTTGCCTCAGGGAGTAATCTTATCAGTATTTTAGGCTTTTTCTGACAACCCTATCTAGTGACCCACAATCTCATCAAATATCTGAATAGATTGATATAAATATAGATGTATCTATGTATAAATGTAATAGATATATGTATAAATACATATGTATGTGTATGTACACATGATATTGTATTATACATATATGCATACAGGTATGTACACACATATGTATATATGCACATATAGTTATTGATTTATAGATATCTATATGTGCATCTATTATATCTCTCTCTTTTTCTATGTTTTCATTGTTGAATTCATCCCAACATTACTAGGCTCTATTTGCCAGGCAGTGTGCTAGGAATTGTCAGGTAAACAAAAACTAAGGAACTTTTCCTTGCCTTCAATGATATGACTATCTAGTGCAATTCACTGAGGAAGCAGATGGAAAATAATCATATTTAAGTAGAATTTTTATGTTTACTTCATTTGTGTTACAAGAGATGAAAAAGATCTTTCAAATGACTGAGTACACCCCCTCCATTGCTCACCCTCCCACTATGCATGAAAAGAAATTGGAACTGTACCATCTGCTCTCCTCACTGTAGCCAAATCCCTAGTTATCCTGATACCTAACATCCAGAAGATGTCAGAATAGAAGGGCTATGAGTATGGAAAAAGATGGAATGTTAAAAGCAGTCAATTTGTGACATTTCCTTGATAAAGGAAAGAAGGAAGGAAGGAAGGAAGGAAGGAAGGAAGGAAGGAAGGAAGGAAGGAAGGAAGGAAG
>JAJPUD010006681.1:0-14750 GCA_023553655.1 Myrmecobius fasciatus | reverse complement strand
ACATGTAATATAAGGCCAGGAGAAAATAGGCCACAAGTTATTTGGAAATTAAATAATCTAATCCTGAAGAACGAATGGGTGAAAGAGCAAATTATAGACACAATCGAAAATTTCATCCAGGAGAATGACAACAATGAGACAACATACCAAAATTTGTGGGACTCGGCTAAAGCGGTTATAAGGGGTAATTTTATATCTCTAGATGCTTACTTGCGTAAAACAGAGAAGGAGAAGATTAATGAACTGGGCTTACAATTAAAAAAGCTAGAAAAAGACCAAATTAAAAACCCTCAATTAAATACCAAATTGGAAATTCTGAAAATTAAAGGGGAGATCAATAAAATTGAAAATAAGAAAACTATTGAATTAATAAATAAAAGTAAGAGTTGGTTTTATGAAAAAACCAACAAAATAGATAAGCCTTTAGTTAATTTGATTAGAAAAAGAAAAGAGGAAAATCAAATTATTAGTCTCAAAAATGATAAGGGAGAACTTTCCTCCAATGAAGAGGAAATTAGAGTAATAATTAGGAGTTTCTTTGCCCAACTTTATGTCAATAAATTTGATAATGTAAATGAAATGGAGGAATATCTACAAAAATATAGATTGCCCAGATTAACAGAAGAGGAAATAAATTATTTAAATAGCCCTATTTTGGAAAAAGAAATAGAACAAATCATGTACCCATTTTGACCTTATTTTGGTATGAAGTGTGAGATGTAGGTCTATGCTGAATTTCTGACATATTATTTTCCAGTTTTTCCACCAATTTTGTCAAATAATGAGTTCTTATCCCAGAAGCTGGAGTTTGGGGATTTATCAGTTATTAGATTACTATAGTCATTGATTATTGTGTCATATATATCTAACCTATTCTACTAATATGCCACTCTATTTCTTAGCTAGTACTAAATGGTTTTGATGACAACGCTTTAAAATATAATTTTAGATTTTTTATTGCTAAGCCACAATTCTTTGTATTTTTTTCATTAATGATATTCTTGCCCTTTTGTTCTTCCAGATTAATTTTGTTATTATTTTTTCTAGTTCTATAAATTTTTGGCAGTTTGATTGGTATGGCATTGAACAAGTAGATCATTTAGGCAGAATTGTCAATTGATATTTTTCCAATTGCTTAAATCTGACTTTATTTGTGTGAGAAGTGTTTTGTAATTGTGTTCATATAGTTCTGGATTTCTCTTGGCAGGTAGACAACCAAATATTTTATTTTGTTTACAGTTATTTTAAATGGAATTTCTCTTTCTATCTTTTGTTGCTGGGTTTTGTCAGTAATATATGAAAATGCTGATGATTTGTGTGGGTATATTTTATATCCTGAAATTTTGCTAAAGCTATTAATTGTTTCCAGCAGGTTTTTGGACAATTTTCTAGGATTCTCTAAGTATATCATCATATCATCTGCAAAGAGTGACAGTTTTATCTCCTCATTGCCTATTCTAATTCCTTTTATTTCTTTTTCTTTTCTTATTGCTAAAGCCAACATTTCTAGTATAATGCTGAATGATAGTGATAGGAAATAAAAGGGAAAAAAAATTAAGCTTTACCAAAATTCAAAACTATACTAAGTAGTAAAGATTAATCAGTCAATTAACATTTTATGGTACAGCTATGTGCTCTCCATTCTGCTAAGCACTGGGAATATACAGGAAACAAAGAAAGAAACAAAACCCAAACAATTGTTTGGTTTTTAAATTAAAAAAATAAACATCCCATATCCTCAAAGAGCTCATAATATAATGAATGAGGAAAAATGTCAAACAGCTATATTCAAACAAGTTATATATTCAGGATAAACTTTAGGTAATCTCAGAGGAGAGGTATTCAGTTTAAGAAATTATTTTTTAAAAATTTTGTAGAAGGTGTGGAGGCAGTGATGAATAAAGAGTTTGAGGATTAGTAAAGATTAAAAACCAGAATCTTTTATTAATAGAACAAGTTAGGTACATACTATCCAGAAAGAAATTATCATAGTAGCAAAACAAATACTCAGAGTTAGCTCTAATGATCAGATAGGTGCCAAGAACTATGGAAGTGTACACTCATTTGGCCAAGCCTATAATTTTACTTGTAAATAAGAGGAGAGAATGCCTATTTTCAACAAAGTGTATTTACCTTTTTTGTACAATGTATATGTGTGGTGATACTGCTAGGAGTAGGGGACTTTAGGAAAAGAAATAGTCTTAAAACAGACAAAATTACAAATAAAATTAGTTCAGTGCTTTCAATTCTACAAAATAAAAGATCCCAATTACTGAAGCAAGGATTTACTATTCAATAAAATCCACTGAAAACCAGAAAAAATTTGCATAAATTTAAATTGACTAAAATCTCACAATATTTATTAAAACAAAACTGAATATATGATCTAGATATAAACTGTTATATCACAAACAAGTGGGAGTAGAGTACGAGGCCTTTTTCCTTTATGGAAAGGGACATATTTCTTAACCAAATAATAGACAGGATCATAGGAGATAAAGTAGACTATGTTTATTAGATGAAATTAGAAATCTTTTGCACAAACAAACTTAATTCAGTTAAATTACAGGGGAGATAAGATAATTTACCTTGTGGCAAATTTTTCTGATTAGTAACTAATATTCAAGATATATGAGAAATTTGTTTAAGCATAAGAACAAAAATAATTACCCATTAGGTAAATGGACAGGCGGTTATCAAGGGAAGAAAAAAAAAAAACTATCAACAACCAAACAGAAAAAAAAAATTAAATCTCTAATAATAAAAGGAATGAAAATTAAAATAATTAGGAAATTCAATCTCATATCAATCTGATAGATTAATATGACCAAAAACTAAGTTATTGAGTATCAGCCCAATGATTTTATTTTTTATATGGTTATAAATTGGTCTAGTCATTCAGAAAACAATTAACTATATAACCAAGAAGTAAATAAAATTTACATTTATACTGCCAAACCATAGCAGAACTACTTCTTTGCCTCTAAAAGATTTTTAAAAGATTGAAAGGACCTATGTGACACAGAGAAGTTGAACAGCTTTGAAACTAACAAATTGAATTTTTTATATAATTCACAGGCATCTAGGGGAATAGAGGATTATGCATGGAGTCAGGAAGACCTAAGTTCAAATTCTAACTTTAATGCTGACTAGCTATATGACTTTAGGTAAGTCACTTTAAATTTGTCAGATTTCTTTTCTTAATCTGTAAAATGGAGATAAAAGTTAACAGCATCTACCTGTATAGCACTATGATGATTAAATGAGATAACATAGGTAACATTCTGTGCAAACCTTAAAGTATTATATAAATGTTGGCTATTATCTTCCTAAAACAGTACAAGCTATGTGTAATAGAAATTTGAATTTGTATGTGAAAATGCTTTCTCCTTTTTCTTTAAGGAAATATTAACATTTGTTAGTTTTTGTTAAATTAAGAACAGTAAAAAAATTATATTGCTAATAAATATCTTTCAAAAATATATGTACCTTGATTTCCTTGATGTGAAGTTCTCAACTGAAAAAATGGACTATAAGTATATAAATTTGCTCATAGGATTCAGATTGTCTTATTCACTCTGTTCTTGCTCAAAATATCTAAAAGATAATATATTAGAGTGAATTCTTTTGCAGGTATGGCCAATGTAAATTTGGCATAGTTATTATAAAAACTTCTTGCTACTGAGTGCTTAATAGTCTTAAGGCAATTTTTCCAATATGGTGATGATTCTTATTTATTATTACACGCTTTCTTTAAATTAATTTTAATCAAATATCTCCTTATCCTAACATTTAGAAATATTGCCAAAGCAAATATTCAGACTTTGCTTTAGTGATCAGATAGATACCAAGCACTCTGGAAGTTTATACTCATTTGACCATGACTATAATTTCAATTGTAAGTAAAAACCAAAAATGTTTTGTTTTCAGAGGGAAGAATGCCTATTTTCAACGAAGTGTATTTACATTTTTTATGCTACAAATATGTGTGATGATACTGCTAGTTTTATCTAACCTTGAGTGCAGGGTATTTTAGAAAAAGAAATGGTCTTAAAACAGACAAAATTACAAATGGAATTATTTCAATCTTTTCATCAAGTGTATACAATTTTAAAATAGTAATGCTAAAAGATTGAGGAAGCATGAATCTTAGCTCAGTAATGTGTATAAATGCACTGTATACTTTTATTCAATTTGCTTAAATTTCAGGACTAAATTTCTATTACTTTTTATTTTTCTCATAATAAAAGAATTAATAAATATCTGAAAATGTCTTTGATATCTGTAGGCATGTGGTATTAATAGATTTCCTAAAATTAACCTGTTTTAAGTAAACACCGTGGATCCTACTGAGCACCCGCTGTTTCAATTATAGTAATGGATTGTGATGTGAAATGAGATAACTTGCTTAAGGTCCTTGGCAACAGTGCAAACTTTAACAGCAAACAGTAGAAGTAGATAGAGATAATTTTGAGGAGAATATCTCACTAAAACAAGGAAAGTGTTGTATAACCAGTTGATTATAATTATCAATTAATTTAACTAGAGCTTGGTATCCTAGAATCCAAGCATGTCAACTTAAGGAATGATAGTAGAGATGACCCCATTTCCTGGCTTTCTTTACAAATGGGTGTCTGGGATCCATTGAAAATTCATCTCTCGGCATTTTATTTATACTTTTTAAGGTAGAAACCATCTGTACTTTCAATGTATATGTGAACTGAAACAGATACTATACAAATGGAACTTTATGGTAAGAATATTTAACCCAACAATAAATCATTTTGATGAGCAATCTCTTTTTTCTAGTAGCAAGAATTGAAACTTAGAAATAATTTTTTGTATCCTTGGAAAGTAATAATCAGTAATGAATTACTAACAGTCTTTCCACAGATGTAGAATGGTAGACAGGGTATAACAAAAATATAATTTCAAACTATAAGGCAAAACTAAAGACTATCTTGTAGTCCTGGAGATTCAACTTTAGCATAAGTATTTCTTCTTTAGAGAAAGATTCTCTTAACTTTTACATAGTTATACATGTGTGATCAAGAGTTTCCTTAAGGCATGTACATGAAAATAGTTTTCATAAGCCATCATTTTATACCTCATAAATGGATGATAAGCATTTATGTAGTTTTATGTGCAAAGCTCTGAGTTAGCTAGATGGACACATGGATGAGCATAAGTATATACAAGCAGAGGAGTAACACTATTTTTCTTGCTTTCAAGGAGCTTGCATTATAATGGATAAGAAAAAAGAGACATGCAATGTGTATGAACAGACAATTTTCAGATGAAAACATTGAAACCATTTCTAGTCATATGAAAAAATGCTCTGAATAATTATTGATCAGAGAAATGTAAATTAAGACAACTATGAGGTACCACTACACACCTCTCAGATTGGCTGAGTTGACAAGAAAAGGTAATGATGAATGGTGAAGGGGATATGGGAAAACTGGGATATTAAGAGATTGTTGGTGGAATTATGATTTGATCCAATAATTCTGGAGAACAATATGGAACTATACCCAAAAAGCTATCAAACTGTACATACGCTTTGATACAGCAGTTTCTATTAGACCTGTGTCCCAAAGAAATCAGAAAAAAAGGGAAAAGGACCCACATGTACAACAATGTTTATAGCAGCCCTTTTTGTAGTGGCAAGGAACTAAAAACTGAGTAGATGCCCATCAGTTAGAGAATGGCTGAATAAGTTGTGGTATATGAATGTTAAGGAATATTATTGTTCTATGAGAGATTATCAGCAGGATGATTTCAGAGAGGCCTGGAATGAGTTACATGAACTGAAATGAGCAGAATCAGGATTTCATTGTATGTGGCAAAGGCCAGATTTTATGATGATCAATTTTGATAGATGTGACTCTCTTCAAAATGAGATGATTTAGGCCATTTCCAGTGATCTTGTGATGGAGAGAGCAATTTGCATCCAGAGAGAGGACTGGGGGCACTGAGTGTAGATCACAACATAGTATTTTCACTTTTTTGTTGTTGTTTGCTTGTATTTTGTTTTCTCTCTTTTTTCTTTTTTGATTTAATTTTTTTGTTTGCAGCATGATAATTGTGGAAATGTATATAGAAGAATTACAAAAACTGCTTCAGAAAGAAGACAGTCATGCAATATTTTTGCTAACACAGATTGTCAAATTCTATAATTTTGAAGACACAGTGACAAAGCAGATGATACCATTTTAATGTCATGTCCATTGATAACCTTATGTCAGTTTTTGGCATTGAACTATATTACTGTATCAAGGACTCTGTTGCAAGAACTTTCTTTTCTGGGTTTTGTGTAGTTTTGGCTGTAGCACATACAGGAGCAGTTACCAAATTGCATCTCCACAAAAGTTGCTTCTTGGAATGATGGATAAGAACATTGGATTGGAAGCATTGCTATTGATAAGGTTCTTGGGTACAGGATCTTAGGCTGACATTATTTTAACGGCATAGTGTATATATTGACATATTAATATTAGGTGCAGCAAGTACTTAATTTACATTCTACCTATTTGGAATTTTTTTCAATATCAGACAATATGCAAGGTTATTATTTAGTAGGTTAAAATTAGCATAATAATTGTTTTTATGGTTATGCAATATTATCTACTATTAATTATTGAGAGTTTATAATTTTTCCTTTCATTTTCCTCATGCAAAGGATTAATATTTATTAATCTCTTAATTTCATATAAAAAGTGATGCAATTATGTATTTTTTAAAATTCTATAATTTAGACTTTTAAACAATTAAAAAGTCATTTCAAGTGGATGCAAAATAAGCATTCTTTATTCCACTGACAAAGCTGAGATATATTCATTTCAGATTTTCTGTTTAGTTTACCTATATATCTCTTTTTGTCAGCTTCAAAATCTGATTTCCATAAAATTAATTTACAATATTTCTTCTCTACTTCACCATAAACCAAATAAAAGGCGTTTATTTTTTTAGAAGCAATGATAGTGGCACCTAAATTCTGATGTGAGTGGGCAGATTAGAAATTTGGCTATTTTAGCCTTGTAGCAAGCAATGTTCTCCCATGCAAATTAATTCAGATGAATAATTACTCTGTATGTGAAAAGAATTAAAACTTCTCAAAAATTCTTTTCTATACAAGTAATACATATGGTACCCAAAGTTGGAATGTAGTTTTAATGTTTAATACTTAAACTAGTACTTAGACTTTTGGATTCCATGTTAAATTTGGAGGTTCTTTGATATTTTGTTGATGCCTGATTAGAAGGTAGGTCTAGTAAATCTTTTGACTTACTAATAATAGAAATCTTGAGAAAGAACTACAGGATTAAATATATATGTTTTAAAATTATCTTGACAACTAATGCTATACATACATTAATAGCTACAAGTGTATTATGAAAATGAAATCTCAAAATCCTGAAATGGATGTTCAATAAATCACATGCTCATTAGACATATTGAGAAATATAGTCAGTTTCATACAAGTTATGGTAAGATGTCATTATTTGGCTTTTATCCAAACAGCCTTCGGATTTCTACTTTATTGAATAGGCATCAAAGGAAAATTATCATAGAAGATAGAGTACTAAGGTCTACAGGATAAATTACAGGAACACAGAAAAGCAAGGATGTGCCCCAACAAAATATTTAGAGCAATTGGAGTTGTTAGCAGTAGCATAAAATGGTGGAAAGAGCATTAATCTTTGAATCAAAATATGTGATCTAAATCCTGGGTCTTCTTTCTCTATATGCAATACAGGCCTGGAAATTTTCTTTTTTTAGATCTTTCCTTCTTCAACTCCAAAAACAAGGGAGCTGGCCTAGGTAATCTTTTCAGTACATTCCAATTCTTACTTTCCTTTTGTCCATCATAAAAAATTTCTGTCCTTGAAGAAACTTCAGAGCTTATCAGTGCCTTCTACAAACTAAATCTTAGCCAAGAATTCAAGGTCCTCTATATTCCGATGCCAAGCTTTCTCTCTAAAATTCTCTTTTACTACTTAACTACATAACCTCTCTTCTCCAATTAAATGAATATTTCCACCACTCTCATATCTTTGTTCATAATCATTTATTAAATACTTACTTTGTAGCCTGCAACACAAATGCTTTTATGAAATTTATCATATATAACAGAAGATAATCACTTAAAGGTAATACAGGCACATGAAGATGCTTTGAATACAAATATTTTAATTAGAATTTCTATTACTGTAAGGGAGTTGCTTAGGGGATTTCTTTGTGTATTTGTTGAATTCCCTAATAAATTTGACAAAGTGTCAGGGGTATCTAAAAAGAATGGTACTTCCTGATAGTTATAAAGTACTCAAGATGATTAATAAGTAGAGGTTCAAAGGGAGATACTTTTTTGTTAGAGGAGATGCATCTCTATCAAAAAACAACAACACAACAAAAACTACCCCACAAATGAGCTCTGAAACCAATTAAGAATTTATCTCTTGCTACACAATTTTGGAAAGGCAGACCAATACACAACGAAATAGAATTACATTCTGAGAGATTCAGGTGGGATACGTAGGACTAGAACTTAGATTCATGTGCAATCTCCCTACCCCTAAGCAGACTTGTAGAAGATACATCTGGCAGTTGTAGACAAATCCAGCCTTCTTTCCACTATGCCATAATTCTTTTCTTACCTAAGCAGGTTCACATGAGATTAAATTTTAAACTCCCTGAGGAGAGAAAAAGTATCATATCTGTTTTTGGCAAGGCAGTGCAGCCTAATGTAAAACATTTTGAACTTATAATTGAATTCAAATTCAAATTTCAAACCTCAAATTTGACATTTCCTAATTGTGAGCTTTTAAAAACTTACATTACACCTCTAAATATCAGATTTTTCCACTATAAAATGGAATTATTTGTTTATACTATCTGTTTTACAGTTGCAGTGGGAAAAGATCTTTCCAAAGTGTAAAACCGTGCATAGTCATGCTCTATTAATGAAAAATATAGCTTTGAATATTGAACTGTGAAATGTGCAGGCTGTTGTTATCCACAGTATTAGGATGGAAGAGAAGTTGGATATTGGGTTGAGGTTTGGAGAGGATAGGGTTTCGGAAACAAGCAATAGATAAAGTAGGATCATGCTTAGGGAATGAAGCAAAATGTCAACAAATAAGAAGATTAAAGAGATCATGACAGAAGAAGACAAGGAAAAAGGGAATCAGAATAGGAATTAGCAAAGAAGCCAAAAAGTGATGCTAGAGAAGGAAAATATAACCAAGAATGAAGAAAGTGCTCTTTCACATTGTTTGGGCCCACTTGATGCTCTGGTAGTTTCACAAACTGAGCTTTCATGTAGCAGCTATGCTAGATTTTTAAAGGGAAAATGATATCAAAAGTGAGATAGTAATTCTTTACTGAATTAATTAAAGCCAAGAAGAATGAAATGACTTTAGAGGTAGTAGTTCCTTCCTTCTTGGATTTCTTTGCACAGATGCTTTGTGTATGTATATATATATGTGTGTGTGTGTGTGTGTGTGTGTATATATATGTGTGTGTGTGTATATATATGTGTGTGTGTGTGTGTGCATATATATATATATACACACACACATATATATATGTATTATATATGTATCTATTTGCACATAATCTTACAAACCTTTGTTAGATGTACTTCTTCCTTAGATGTGAGTTTATCATTAATACATTTTATACCATAGTTTGGAAATTCAAATCTCATTTTCAGAAACCATTTAGTTGACTAGGGCATTCACTTTCCATACATATTGATGAGCTAATTCCACAAGCTAGAGATATAGCTGCATGATAACAAATATATCTTAGCAATTAGGTACTTTTCATATAATATATGTATTACTGCATCTTATAGAGAGGTGATAGAGTGAAGGAGGAGGCCTCCTTTTACTCGAGGAGGTTTATTAGACTGTAATTCCTTGAAAGGAACAGAAACTATTGCTTATCTAAACACTGTATTTCCCTAATAGCTAACAAAGCACTGCATGAAGTAGGTATAAATTTTTGTTTTCATGCTGTTCAAACTTATTGATAGACAAATATAGAATGATCCTTAATACATATATTGTTATGTACCATTATTTGGTCAAAAAACAGCTGTGGCTTCAGAGAATCTGGAAAATGGTTTGCCAGGAGTACAGAGAGGGAACAGCTGACAAATATGTTCACCTAAAATAGTTTCATGGTCATGCTGATAAATTTCTTTTATTTCAAGTGGCTAAGCATTATCACATGTTTGTTGCATTTCTTTCCCTGTGCAGATCTTTCTGGGTATCCTTCATCAAAATCATAAAAAAAGAAAAAGACATTAAAAATAGAATCAAAAGACATAAATTCAAGGAGTGAGTGTCTATATTTATTTTTTATATCTCTATAACCCTGGAAAATTGTCTCAACCTTTCTGAGACTCAATTCCTTTTTTTCAATGGAGATAGTGGCACATGTGCAAACTACTTTAAGGAATTGATCAGAAAAAGGATTTATATTCTTGAAAGTGCTTTACAAATAAGAGTGATTTTTATTACCTTATTTTGCTTTCTCTTCTGGTTGGATTGCTAATGTGCACTCCACTCAGAGTTATGTCGATACTACCACAGTGTGAACATCCCTTATTATCAGCACCTTCTATATGAAACATCATCTAATTTCAATTTGAGTATTTAATTTTCTGTCTTTTAATAAGCATTATAATTCTGAGTCCTAAAGGGATACAATATTTATGCCATCATGTCAGTATAGAATGTTATTATAATATCAGTTGTGCATATCAGACCATAGTAAAAACATTAGCCTTCAGCCCTAGCCTCTGACCATCAGGCCATTTGACCTCCCAGAGAATAGAATTAACTGAATACTAGAGATGGTCTTGGGGTGGAGTTGTCCTTGTGGATAATTTAACTGTGAGAAAACCAACCAAGTTTCATTACTGCAAAATCAGAGAAGACAGAGAAGAAAGTCCATCTAATCTCTGAGTTCAGTCTTTGGCCTTCAAGTTACAACATCTTGAGTGGTAAGTCACATGTGAGAACTAGACATTTCAACATTCAAGTACCTTCCAACTCTTGCCCAGGAAATGACAATCAAAACTACTATACTATGTAACAGGGAAGAGTATGACAAATCATTGTGACTCCTGAAAATCCCTATAATTCAGTTCCTAGTTTTCCAGGATTCCATTCCCCAATACCATTCCCAGCTACTTCATACCCACCCATATTGTCCTTCTCCTTTACTTGTCTGTATTTCATCTTACTCTTCTATTATATCCCATGGATTACCATTTTATTGTTAATAAGCCTTCTTCCATATAAATCCTCATGTTCCTTCTAGTTTCTTTGCAATCATGGAAATTTGATTCCTGACAGAAGATATTACATTCATAACTACTTTCTCCATTAGTAGATATACTTTCCTAATGTTCCTTTCCCCAAGATACACACTGTGACAGATGGAGAATTAGGTATAGTATTTGCTCCTCTCTAAAGCATTGAGAAGATCACTTGGATGACGATCAAAGGAAAGAGAAGTGGAAAGCATATCACAATGAGATGATAATATAGACCTCCTTACCAGAAAGAAATGGATAAAGTAAGTTTTAGAAACAGATTATAAACCTGATATGTCTGCATGATAGCAACTATCCAAAAATCTTTCTGCCAAGATAATGCAGCTAACCTTTAATTTACTTGCTAATTCTAATTTAATTCTTTTAAAGGCAAAATAAATTGTAGATTCTGATCAAGAAAGAGATTAATGGTTGTGAAAGTAGAAAAGATGGAGGCCTCTCTTTGCTTTTCTCTTTGTCTCTGTCTCCTTGTCTGACTCTTTGATAGCATTTAAGAAATCTACTTCATTTCCTATTAAGCAGGTTCAACTGGAACCAGATGAGATAATCCTAGTGCCTTATATTTATAGGAATTGTATGTATTTTGGATCTTTAGTCTTAATTTTATTCATTTGTTTCTACTATTATAAATATTTTACCTGAAATCTTATTTCATCTAAACCAGGATGAAGTAGTAGCATCATACGATGAAAATTAAGACTGTATTTAGAGTCAGAGGACTATAGTTCAAATTTTACTTCTATTTACTGCTTTATGAGTATGAGCAAATTACTTAAACTTTCTTGGTCTCAGTTTCCTCATCTATAAAGTTAAAGTTTGATTAATGATCTTCAATGTCCCTTCTTGGACTAATGTAATGATCCTATGTTGCATCAAAGAAAATCACAGCAAAATATAAGGATGACTCTGTTTTTTCTTAAACAAACAAAAAAAAAATGAAAAGATGCAGGGACACAAATTCTGTCAAATTCTACCATATTGGAAAAATCTGAAGTGTAGCCATAGCAAGAGATTGTGTCCTTTTTTAAGAGTCTTTTCTACCTAAACATAGAGATAATAATTATCAGCAATTTTGTGATTTGGAGATGAGTTTTCTTACAGTGGTAATTCATAAAATAAAACAAATACACACACACATTCAGTGGCCCACAAACTCAGTCTCCTACAGCAAAGAATGTTTGAAAATGGGGCAAAAGATGTTAAAAATCATAGTGTTTGGGCCATCTGTAAATATTAACTTATCTGTTTTTCCTCTAAATATCTTTGTCTAGTAATTATGATTTGAACTTAATGCTTAAGAAACTAATTCTTAATATTTTTACTATAAATAAAAATAGGAAACATAAAAGGTAACACACAAGTTCTCCTTAAAGAAGAAAATAAAAGACTTAGGAAATTTGTTTTTAATTCTGCATCCCAAGGCAACAAAAAATACAACTTAGAAGGAACTTAGTCAATTCCAAATTTCAGTAATTATGAAAAGGATTTACCTACCTAATACTTTCCTTAAGTCAAATGTTTTGTTCAGTTAATGACTTTGGAAACATAGTCCCAAAATATTTTTTTCTTCAAAATTATTGAAAATATTCTGAAGGTAATAATATCTTATGTACTTATAATTATTTACAAAGGAAGATGAAGACTTTTTTTTAATTGAGAACCTTCAATTGACATGAGTACATACTTTGATACTCAATGTCTTTAATGTAATAGTAGGCATAAATAAACATGTAGTAAAATATTTCAGAAAATGTAGTTCAGAACTAAACCTCATAAATTATAACCATTTTAAAAGTTTAACCCTATTATATAAATATGTTGCTTTTTTTTTTTTCAACAAAATGTCAGGGAGGCAGACCCAAGATGGCAGAGTAAAGGCAGGAACTCACCCAATCTCTCCTCCAAACTGTCCAAATTCTTTTAAGTAATGACTAAACAAATTTCAGAGTGTCAGAATACCCCAAAAGAGAAACATTTTCCAAGTGAAGGCAGCTTAGAAACTCAGCAGAAAAGGTCTGTGACATGAAGGTGGGAGGCTAGTGTGTAGTCCCAGTGCAGGTCCTTCTGGCACAGATGCAGACCCAGACCCAGATCCATTGTCAGGAGGACAGTGGTGGTTGTGGTGGCTTCCAGAACCCTCAACCCAGAGATACCAAATAGAACTTGGAAGTTCAGCAGAAGAAGTCTGTGGAACCAGGATGAGAGCCCAGTGCACACTCCCAGGCCAGGCCAGGCCAGTGTAAGCCCAGCTTCTGCCCCATCCCCAGCCCCAACCCCAACCTGGCCCTTGCCCCAAGCCCTGAACTGGGCCCAGCATCAGCAAGATAGAACCTCTGAATCAGCTGATGGTGCTGCTGACTTCTGGACCTCTCCATCCAGAGACACCAGAGAAGACTTGGAAAGTCAGTGGAGAGGGAATGTGGCAACAGGGTGGGCTTCGAGCATGTAGTTCCTGTGCAGTCTGTGTCAGTAAAGCCCTGGCCCTGGCCCTGGCCCCAGAATCAGCAAAGCAGAGCTCTCTGTTGATTTAGCACACAAGATCTTACAGCTGTAGTGGGGCAGAGATATCCCTATCAGTTCCAGTAGAGAAAAGAGTGCTTATGGTCAGGTTCTTAGAAGGAGCTCTGAAAACTGCTGCACAAAATCTCTAAAGCTTGGCATAGTGCACTTTCCTCCTGGAAATAGAGCCCTACTTTAACAAAAAAATCAAGAGCCAAGTAACTCGTTAGAAACATGAGCAAACAATAACAACAATAACAAAAATCCTTTCTGATTATCATGGTGACAAGAAAGATCAACACACACACACACACTCACACACACACACACACACACAGAGAGAGAGAGAGAGAAAGAGAGAGAGAGAGAGAGAGAGAGAGAAAGAAGATGATAACAAAGTCAAAGTTCCTTTAAGAAAAATAAGAATTGGGCTCAGGCCATGGAAGAGGTCAAAAGGGAGTTTGAAAATCAAGTAAGAGAGATAGAGGAAAAATTAGGAAAAGAATTGCAAAAGAAATTACAAAAAGCCAACAAGGGGAAGAATGCCTTAAAAAGCAAAATTGGCCAATTGGGAAAGGAGGTACAAAATCTTGCTGAGGAAAATAATTCCTTAAAAATTAAAATTGAACAAATGGAAGCTAATGACTTTATGAGAAATCAAGATACAATAAAGTAAAACCCCCAAAATGAAAAAAAAAATAGAAAAAAAAAATGTGAAACATCTCATTGGAAAAACAACTGACATGGAAAATAGATGCAGGAGAAATAATCTAAAATTGTTGTTCTATCTGAAAGTCATAATATAAAAAAAGAGGCTGGACATCATCTTTCAAGAAATTATCAAAATTGTCCTGATATTCTAGAACCAGAGGGTAAAATAGAAATTGAAAGAATCCACCCA
>JAJPUD010006680.1:106379-123770 GCA_023553655.1 Myrmecobius fasciatus | reverse complement strand
AAAAAACAACAATTTAAATACCAAGTAGCCACAATTAACATCACCCAGGACCTAGTAGCTTCCACTTTAAAGGATCGAAGGGCCTGGAATCTGATAGTCCAGAAAGCAAAGGAACTGGGATTACAGCCAAGAATAAACTATCCAGCTAAAATGAGGATTATATTTCAGGAAAGAAGGACATTCAATGATATAGGTGAATTTCACCTATTTCTAATGAAAAGACCAGAACTGAACAAAAAATTTGATCTACAAACACAGAACTCAAGAGAAACACGAAAAGGTAACAAGAAAAAAAATTCTTGAGAACTATATTTACATTATGTATACTTATAGAATGAGGGTTGATTTTATGATTTTATTATTATATTATGATTATTGTGATGAGTATTGTGATTTTATGGTTATTATGATATGACAATCTGAAAAGGAACTTAGAGGTAGAAAAGGGATAACACTGGAAGAAGAAGAAAAGGAGGTAAAATGAGAGAAATTACATCACATGTAGAGGTAAAGAAAACCTATAATGATTGAGGAGAAAAAAAGGGAGGGGAATGAGAATTGTGTTAATCTTCATTTCACCAGATTTGGCTCTGAGAGAATAATAGACATATTGGGTATCACAAAGAAACTTATCCTACCTTATAAGGAAACAGGAGGGAAAGGGGTAAAAGAAAGGGAATAGACTAATAGAAGGGAAAATAGAAGAATTAAGGGAAAGGTGTAAAAAGGGGGTGGAGCTCTAAAGGGGAAGGATTGTTTGTGGGAAGTGGTTATCAAAAGCAAAATACTAAGGAGGAGGGAAAGAGGATAGGAAAGAGAAAAGCATAACCTAGGGTAAATAAGATGGCAGGAAATACAGATTTAGTTATTTTAACTGTGAATGTGAATGAAATGAACTCTCCCATAAAACAGAAGCTGATAGCAGACTGGATTAAAAACCAGAATCCAACAATATGCTGTTTACAAGAAACACAACTAAAGCATAGAGACACATACTGGGAGAAGGTAAAAGGATGGAGCAGAATCTGTTATGCTTCAGGTGAACAAAAAAAAGCAGGGGTAGCAATCCTGATCTCAGATCAAGTAAAAGCAAAGATAGGTCTAATTAAAAGAGACAAGGAAGGAACCTATCTTACTAAAGGGTACCATAGACAATAAAGCAATATCAATACTAAACATATATGCACCAAGTGGTATAGCATCCATATTCCTAGAGGAAAAGTTCAGAGAGATGCAAGAAGAAATAGATAGCAAAACTATATTAGTGGTGGATCTCAACCTCCCTCTCTCAGAACTAGATAAATCAAACCACAAAATAAATAAGAAAGAAGTTAAGGAGGTAAACAAAATGTTAGAAAAGTTAGATCTTTGGAGGACAGAAAGGAGTTTACTTTTTTCTCAGCAGTTCATGAAACTTATACAAAAATTTGTTAGGAAACAAAAACCTCAAAATCAAATGCAGGAAGGCAGAAATAGTAAATGTATTTTTTTCAGATCATGATGGAATACATCACATGCAATATAAGGCCAGGAGAAAACAGACCAAAAAGCAATTGGAAACTAAATAATCTCATCCTAAAGAATGAATGGGTGAAACGGCAAATTACAGACACAATTACTAATTTCATCTGAGAGAATGACAATAATGAGACAACATACCAAAATTTGTGGGATGCAGCCAAAACGGTAATAAGAGGAAATTTTATATTTCTAGATGCTTATTTGCATAAAATAGAGAAAGAGAAAATCAGTGAATAGGGCTTGCAATGAAAAAAGCTAGAGAAAGAACTAATTAAAAACCCTCAATCAAATACCACACTTGAAATCCTAAAAATAAAAGGAGAGATTAATAAAATTGAAAGTAAAAAATAACTATTGAATTAATAAATAAAACTAAAAGTTGGTTTTTATGAAAAAACCAACAAAATAGATAAACCTCTAGTTAATTTGATTAGAAAAAGGAAAGAGGAAAATCAAATTGTTAGTCTCAAAAATGAAAAGGGAGAATTTTCCACCAATGAAGAGGAAATTAGAGCAATAATCAGGAGTTACTTTGCCCAACTTTATGCCAATAAATTTGATAACCTAAGTGAAATGGAGGAATATCTACAAAATATAGATTGTCCAGATTAACAGAAGATGAAATAAATTACTTAACTAGTCCCATTTTAGAAAAAGAAATAGAAGTCATTAATCAGCTCCCTAAGAAAAAATCTCCAGGACCATATGGATTTACATGTGAATTCTAACAAACATTTAAAGAACAATTAACTCCAATATTATATAAACTATTTGAAAAAATAGGGAATGAAGGACTCCTACCAAATTCCTTTTATGACACAGACATGGTACTGATACCTAAACCAGGTAAAACAAAAACAGAAAAAGAAAATCATAGACCAATCTCCCTAATGAATATTGATGCAAAAATCTTAAATAAAATATTAGCAAAGAGATTACAGAAAATCATGCCCAGAATAATACACCATGACCAAATAGGGTTTATACCAGGAATGCAGGGATGGTTCAATATTAGAAAAACTATTAGCATAATTGACTATATCAATAACCAAATTAACAAAAAACATATGATAATCTCAATAGATGCAGAAAAAGCGTTTGATAAAATCCAACATCCATTCCTATTAAAAACACTAGAGAGTATAGGAATTAATGGACTTTTCCTGAAAATAGTCAGTAACATCTATTTAAAACCATCAGCTAGCATCATCTGTAATGGTGATAAACTGGAACCATTCCCTATAAGATCAGGGTGAAACAAGGTTGCCCACTATCACCATTACTATTCAATATTATATTAGAAATGCTAGCTTTGGCAATAAGACAAGAAAAAGAGATTAACGGAATTAGAGTAGGTCATGAGGAAATCAAATTATCACTCTTTGCAGATGATATGATGGTCTACTTAGAGAACCTTAGAGAATCAACTAAAAAACTATTAGAATTAATCCATAACTAGTAAAGTTGCAGGATACAGAATAAATCCACATAAATCATCAGCATTTTTATACATCACTAACAAAATCCAACAGCAAGAGCTACAAAGAGAAATTCCATTTAAAATAAATGTTGATAGTATAAAATATTTGGGAATATATCTGCCAAGGGAAATTCAGGATCTATATGAGCAAAACTACAAATCTCTCCACACAAATAAAGTCAGATCTAAACAATTGGAAAAATACCAAGTGCTCTTGGATAGGTCAAGCGAATATAATAAAGATGGCAATACTACCTCAACTAATCTATTTATTTAGAGCTATACCAATCAAACTCCCAAGAAATTATTTAACTGACCTAGAAAAAATAACAACAAAATTCATCTGGAAAAACAAAAGGTCAAGAATTTCAAGGTAATTAACAAAAAAAAAAGCAAATGAGGGTGGCCTACCTGTACCAGATCTAAAACTTTATTATAAAGCAGTAGTCATCAAAACCATTTGGTACTGGCTAAGGAACAGAATAGTGGATCAGTGGCATAGGTTAGGTTCACAAGACAAAATCGTCAATGACAATAGTAATCTAGTGTTTGATAAGCCCAAAGACACCAGCTTTTGGTATAAAAACTCACTATTTGACAAAAACTGCTAGGAAAATTGGAAACTAGTATGGAAGAAACTAGGCATTGACCCACACCTAACACCGTATACCAAGATAAAGTCGAAATGGATTCATGATCTAGACATAAAGAATGATATTATAAACAAATTAGAATAATGTAGGATGATTTACCTCAGACCTGTGGAGGAGGAAAGAATTTGTGACCAAAGAAGAACAAGAGATCATCATTAATCACAAAATAGATAATTTTGACTATATCAAGTTAAAAAGTTTTTGTACAAACAAAACTAATGCAGACAAGAGTACAAAGGAAGCAATAAACTGGGAAAACATTTTTACATTTGAAGATTCTGATAAAGGCCTCATTTCTAAAATATATAGAGAATTGACTCACATATATGAGAATTCAAGCCATTCTCTAATTGATAAATGGTCAAAAGATATGAACAGATAATTTTCAGATGAAGAAATTGAAACTATTTCTATTCGCATGAAAAGGTGCTCCAAATCACTATTGATCAGAGAAATGCAAATTAAGACAACTCTGAGATACCACTACACACCTGTCAGATTGGCTAAAATGACAGGAAAAGATAATGACGAATGTTGGAGGGGGTGTGGGAAAACTGGGACACTGATACATTGTTGGTGGAACTGTGAATGGATCCAAATATTCTGGAAAGCAATCAGGAATTATGCTCAAAAAGTTATCGAACTGTGCATACCATTTGACTCAGCAGTGTTTCTACTGGGCCTGTATCCCAAAGAGATCTTAAAGGAGGGAAAAGGACCCACATGTGCAAGAATGTTTGTGGCAGCCCTTTTTCTAGTTGCAAGAAACTAGAAACTGAAAGAATGCTCATCAATTGGGAAATGGCTGAATAAATTATGGTATATGAATGTCATGGAATATTATTGTTCTATAAGAAACGACCAGCAGGATGATTTTAGAGAGGCCTGGAGAGACTTGCATGAACTGATGCTGAGTGAAATCAGCAGAACCAGGAAAACATTATATACAGCAACAAGACTATACGATGATCAATTCTGATGGACATGGTTCTCTTCAACAATGATGTGATTCAAACCAGTTCCTATTGTTCAGCATTGAAGATAGTCATATACATCCAGAGAGAGGCCTGAAGGAACTGAGTGTGAACCACAACACAGCATTTTAATGCTTTCTGTGAATAGTTCCATGCATTTTGTTTTCCTTCTTAGGTTTTTTCTTTTCTCTCTTTCTAGATCTGATATTTCCTGTGCAGTAAGATAACTGTATAGATATGTATACATATATTGTATTTGTCATATAATTTAACATATTTAGCATGTATTAGATTACCTGTCATCTAGGGATGGGGGTGTGGGGAAGGAGGGGAAAAGCTTGGAACAAAAAAAAGTTTTGCAAAGGTCAATGTAGAAAAATCATTTATATGTTCTGCAAATAAAAAGTTTTTAATAAAAAAAATATAGAGAATAAAAAAGGAAGAAAAAAAAGAATTGTATCTGCACCAACCTCTCTGTTTCCACACTTCCTTGTGATGACATCACTTTCAACCGGCTCTATCAGTTAGTAGTTAGTTGGACCCTGCTGGGTTCTGACCTCATCCTAATCATCTTCTCCTATACTTTTATCCTTCGGGCTGTGCTGAGGATCAAGGCTGAGGGGGCTGCAGCTAAAGCCCTAAATACATGTGGCTCCCACTTCATCCTCATCCTCTTCTTCAGCACCATCCTTCTGGTCCTGATTATCACCAATGTGGTCAGAAAAAGAATACCTCCTGATGTTCCCATTCTGCTCAATATCTTGCATCACCTTATCCCCCCAGTCATGAACCCTATCATCTATGGTATGAGAACAAAGGAAATCAAGCAGGGGATCCAGAAGTTACTGAAGAGGCTGCTAGGTGCATAGGGTGCGAATTTCTGTCCCATGATACAGACTTTCAAGTAAGAAGCAACTTGGTGTTTTCTGGGTTGGAAATTTTTTTTATTATTATTGTTTAAATCCTTATTTTTCCTTTAGAGCCTAAAAGAACATATAGATATTCCTTTCTTTCTCGGACTTCAGTTCTCATTTCCCATGGGTGCTCATGGAGGGTGAGTGGCAGGATCACTGTGACTGAAATGCCTCCTGACCATCAGGGTGAGATCCACTGACCAAGATCTTCTGTGTGAAGAAGTTTCTTCCTTCTTGAGGCAGGCAGACTGATTTAATTAGCAGTCAGTTTGGGAGACTCCTCTCTGTCAGAGTAGTGGATCAAAAATGAAATTGTCTGTACAGTGGATAAAATACTAGACAAGAATATTGAACTTCAAATCCTGCCTTAGGCAGTTATTAGCTTTGTGACCCTGGGCACTTGATTTCTGTCTATCTCAGTTTTTTCTCCTATAAAATGGGGATAATAACAGCACCTACCAACAAGAATTGTTGCGAAGATCAAATGAGATAATAATTATAAAGAACTTTGCAAACTTTAAAGTACTGTATAAATGCCAGCTTTTAATAAATCATGGCATTCTAATCACATTGAACTACTAGCCACTTCTAAAACTACATCCTTGCATTTGTACAATTTTCCTCCCCACACTCCCAGGTGAAAACATTCGCTTTCTTATTCCTAGCTCACATAATCCTTGTCTTCATTGAAAGTTGAATTCAATTGTCTCATATTTATAAAAATTCAAGCCATTCTCCAATCAATAAATGGTCAAAGGATATGAACAGACAATTTTCAGAGGATGAAATTAAAACTATTTATAGTCATATGAAAAGGTGCTCCAAATCACTATTGATCAGAGAAATGCAAATCAAGACAACCCTGAGATACCACTTCACACCTGTCAGATTGGCTAAAAATGACAGGAAAAGTTAATGATGAATGTTGGAGGGGTTGTGGGAGGGCTGGGACACTGATGCATTGTTGGTGGAGCTGTGAACGGATACAGCCATTCTGGAGAACAATTTGGAGCTATGCTCAAAAAGTTATCAAACTGTGCATACCCTTTGACCCAGCAGCATTTCTATTGGGTTTATATCCCAAAGAAATCATAAAGGAAGGAAGGGGCCCCACATGTGCAAGAGTGTTTGTGGCAGCCCTTTTTGTAGTGGCTAGAAACTGGAAATTGAATAGATGCCCTTCAATTGGAGAATGGCTGAATAAATTATGGTATATGAATATTATGGAATATTATTGTTCTGTAAGAAATGACCAGCAAGATGATTTCAGAGAGGCCTGGAGAGACTTACATGAACTGATGCTGAGTGAAATGAGCAGAACCAGGAGATCATTATACACGGCAACAACAGTACTATATGACGATCAATTCTGATGGACATGGCTCTCTTCAACAATGAAATGTTTCAAACCACCTCCAATTGTTCAATGAAGAAAGCCATATACACCCAGAGAGAGGGATGCGAAATGTGGACCACAACATAACATTCTCATACTCCTTGATTGATGTTTGCTTACATTGTGTTTCCTTTATCTGATATATCATTTGTGTAGATAAGATTTTTCTTGCACAACAATGATAAGTTTGGAAATATGTATACATATATTCGATTTGCCAATATTTTAACATAATTAACATGTAGTGGATATCCTGCCATCTAGGGGAGGGGTGGGGAGTTGGGGGGAAAAATTTGTAACGGAAAGCTATGTAAGAGTTATTGTTGAAGAATTACCCACACATATGTTATGCAAATAAAATAAAATTTAAAAAAAAATAAAAAAATAAAAAAATAAAAATATTTAAAGTTCTCAAAAAAAAAAAAAAAGAAAAGAAAGTTGAATTCAATTACCACCTTCTTCAGGAAGTTTTGTTGGTGATCATTTGATTTTAATCCTCTCTCCCAATTCAGTTTACCTTATATGACATTTCTCTGTGCTCATGCTCTACTGTTTTTTGTCTTACACTTCCCAGAGCCTAGAACAGTTCCTGGCACATGGTAAGTTTAATAAATGTTTGTTGAATTGAATTGAATTATTTTAATTCTACTAATTGGGATTAATTGGCATTTGTGGTAATTACATTAGACATTCCCTGGAAATTTAAATTAAATGGTCAATGGTTAAATAATATATGTCATTCAATAAATAGCAGAGAAAATGTTTATGCTACTTAAGAAAAAAATTATTCTATATGACTTTTCAACTTCTATCCAACCCACTTTGCTTTTATTTATTAGTTTTTTGTTTTAAATTTAAATACAAAATGGGGGAAATACATTGCTATGTGCACAGCAGAAACAGATGAAGATTCAAAATATAAAGCAATAATTTCCCATTTCAAGAAAACCTATATAATAAATACTACACATTGTACTGAGTTGTCTTTTTGTTTGTTTTTTTTTTTGCTTCCTTGTAGATTGTCTTTTGTTCTTTACTATGCACTGTTTATATGATTCTTTTTTCCCTCTTCCTCACCCTTTATCTTCCAAGAAGGTTGCAGTTAAGCACAGATATGTGTGTGTGCATGTGTACATATGTACACATACATATATGCATACATATATATACAGTTACATATATGTAGCAATGCATGTAGGTATCTATAATCATCCACTACACATATACATTCATATGTATTTATTAAGACTAAACTATTTGTATTGTTTCTCTGAAGGTAGATAACATTTTCCTTTATAAGTCAAAGTCTTTTTATATTTTTCTAACACCACCAATTCATCATTTCCCTTATCACAGCAATATCCCAATCTTATACTTTCTAGTTATTTTAAATAGTCTAAAACAATATTGATAAGTATGGCTGGCATATAGTGTAGTTTATTTTTTATTTATTATTTATTTTTATTTAAATTAAGTTTATTATACTTTTAAATTTTTTGAGATCATGATTATTACTGTTTTTCTTATATAATAAATTCTACTCCTGATCTTTATTTTATGTTTGTCTATGTTTCCTAACCCTGCTTATGGTTTTGCTTTTATTCTACTGTCACCTTTCTCTCCTATTACTTAACTTACACGACCCCCAAGGATGCCTTTTACCCATTCCCTTCACCCTTTGCCCTTGTCCTCTTATTTCTATCTGAATTTAAAAGACTTTTATAGTCTTTCAAGTATATATGTTCTTTCCACTTTATCCTCATTCAATGAATCTGCATACCCTTCTATACCATGCCCTTATCCTATTCCCTCACCTTCTTTATAAATTTAGAAATTTAAATATATATGTTGTTCTCTCTTTAACTTTCAGATCTGACTAAGTAGGGTTCCCTCTAAAAATGCTATCCTTTTCCTCTCCCCCTTCCTATCCCTTTATTTTCTTATTTCTTTCTGAATTTATTTTTATACGTACATATGCATATTTCCTTTTTGACCCATTCCCAATAATAAAAGGGTTCCATAATTACCAGTCCTCCTATCTCCTCTAATTCCTTGGTATCAGTTTTTCCTCTCACCTCTCATTTGCATAAGGCAATTATTCTTTTTACTTTTTCCTGCACAATTTTTTTTAAGAATCACATCATAATCAATATTTCTTTTGAACTACCCAATTACTAATGACAATCTTAGACATGGGATTTGCATTTTCACATATAAAAATAATTTATTTTTATTGAGTCTCTTGAAATCTTTGATGTTCACCTTGTATTTCTCTTGGATTTTGTAGGTTAAATTTTCTATTAAGTTCAGATCTTTTGGGGGAAAAAAAACCCTGAAAGTCTGGCAATTCATTGAATATCCATTTTCTTTTGGCTCAGGATTATACTTAATTTTGTTATGAATGACATTTTTTGCTATAATCCCAGTTCTTTTGCTCTTCAATACTTAATATTTCAAGACCTCTGGTCTTTTAGTATAGCCACTTCAAGGTCTTGCATAATTCTAATTATGGCTATTTAATTATATTTGAATTATTTTTTCCTTGTTGCTTGTAATATTTCCTACTTAATCTGGGGTTTGGGGAATTTGACTGCAATATTCCTGTAGGTTTTCTTTGTAGGATATTTTTCAGATAGTGATTGATGCATTTTTTTCTATTTTTACTTTATTCCTTTTGTTCTAACACTCAAGACAATTTTCTTTAATTATTTCTTATATTATTGTATCAAGACTCTTTTTCTGAGCATATATTTCAGATAGTTTGATAATTCTTATGTTTTTTCTTCTCAGTCTGCTCTCCAAATCAGTTGTTTTACTTATGAGATGTTTCACCTTCTATTTTTTTTATTCTTTTATATTTTATTATTATTTTTATGGATTCCCCTTGCCTTAAGATTTTGTATCTCCTTTTCCAGTTGGTTAACTTCTTTTTTCATAATCTTCTTGTTTTCTTGGATTGTTTCCTTATTCTTAATTTTTTCAATCTCACATTTGATTTTTAAAGAGTTTTTTAGTTCTTCTATGAATTCTTTTTGATTAGGTGATTATTTGACATAACTCCTTGGTGTAAAAAAAGACTTTTATTTCAGTATCCTCCTGTAAAGATGAATCCAGATCTTCTCCTTTCTCATAGTAATTTTCTATGGTTGGGTTCTTTCTCCTTTGTCTGCTCATTTTTATAACAGCTTTTATTGTAATCATCTCTAGTTTCAGGGTGCCTCTGGTCTCAGGTCCTCCTTTAGTTCTCCTCTCTGGCCTGGAACCTGCAAACAAGAAATTTACTTTCCTATAACTACTCACAGTCAGCAGTGTCCCTGCCTCACTACTATTACACTCACTGGGTATATACTAATTCCTTCTTACCCAGGGCAGTGTCTCAGCAGCACAGCTGGGCCTGGTATTCCTTATCAACAGAGATTCCCTCAAACTTCCCCTACTCAGACTCCTAACTCCCACACTGTCTGGAAGATGAAAATGCCTATGGCTGGGACTGAGGCTACCTCCCAATGCAGCTAATCCCAAAGCTTGCTGCTCAATGAGCTTACTTATGGAACTAACTTGGAGATATTTGCACTTCACATGGGTCAAATTTCTGTCCTGGGTCTTTCTTTGGATCTTCTACCATTGTCCCAAGAAGACCACTGTTCTTCCCCAATTCTTGTTTTTACCACTTTACATTCACCTTGAAACAAAATATTGTCTGTTTGTGGGGGGAATCAGGAGAGCTTGGAATTTTCTGGCCCACTCCACCATCTTTCCAAAATCTTTTCCTATGTAGCTCACTTGGTACAAGAGGATAAGAAACCAGGTGCCCCAGATTGCCTTTTCTTCTCCTCAGCTCAGCCTTGCTCATCCTTTATTTTGGCACTGAGATGGTTTGGGAGCAAATGTGGTTACAGTCATCTTGGACTTTATCCTTTCAAAATAAGTCTGAACATTTTCCTATCCCATGAGAAACTGGGCTAATTCTGTAGTCTACAAATTTTTCATTACTCTTCTGGAACAAATAGACATTTTCAACCTTTGTAAACTTTTAAGGAAAGGTAATTTCTAGATTTATTCTTTCTGGGGTAAAATACAAGATTTTTATGGCTTCAATCAGTAGCTTCCCCATTTCTCTCCTTCAAAAAAATTAAACACATCCCCACATCTGGTCTATTCTAGCTCTTCTCTCTCACCCTTGTAGCAAAATAGAACAATCTGGTGACTGGAAATATCATGTTTTATTATCCATCCTTTCCCTGATGATACTTAAAAATCTGTAGACTTTTTATGGCCAAAGAGGGGAAAAGTCTGAAAGACACAATTTACAATGATTCCCATGATGATTTATAATTGAAAATTCAAAATGCATCCAATAATCATAGGTACCACAGTGCATAGACTACATGCCTGAGTCAGAAAGACTGAGTTTGAATATAGCTACTGACACTAGCTGTGTGATCCTGGGCTTGTCACTTAATCTCTGTTTGCCTATTTCCCTATCTGTAAAATAGCACCTTAACTCCCAGGATTATTGTGAAGAACAAATGAGATAATAATTGTAAAATGTTAGAGTACTTACCCCATGGTAAACACTATATAATTTTAGGGTTTTTTATTTTCTAAGCATATTATGAATGACTTTTCACATATACATACATACAGTGCTATCTACCCTCATGATTCTTCAGGTTCTCTGTTCTACCAAATCAAAACTTATATTCCCTTAATAGCATTACTGTTAACTAAAAGGAAAGCAGCCTCCATTGATCTAATGCACACTGATGGCACAAATGACTGAATGAAAGCCCCTTAGTCTTCCTAGAGATATTTGCTTTAAAAAAAAGAAAGAAAAAAAAAGAAAGAAAAGCTGATAGGTAGCATAGTGAATAGAGTGCTGGATATGGAGCCAGGAAAATCTGAATTCGAATCTAGACTCGGTCACTTGTTAGTAGGACATTTGACTTCCCTCAACCTCAATCTTCTCACCTATAAAATGGTAGTGATGTTCAGTCATGCCCAACTCTTCTTAACCCTATTTGAGGTTAACTAAGCAAAGATACTATAACGGTTTCCTTTTTTCTGTACTCTTTTACATATGAGAAAACTGAGGCAGCTAGTGCTAAGTGACTTGACCAAGGCCCCACACCATAGTCTGTGTTTAAGATCAGATTTAAACTCAGATCTCCCTAATTTGAGTCCTGACACTGTATTCACTCCACCATTTAGCTGTCCCCAAATGATGATACTATAATCCCTTCTCATTCAAAGGAACAGCACAAAATCTTTGTCAAATGCTTCACTGAAATCCAAGTAAACTATATATAAACCAAAGGTTCATAATCTTTTTGGACCCCTTCTGCAAATAAGTTGATGGACCTCTTCTCTAAATAATGCTTTTTAAAATTGAAGAAAATATTAGATTTAATTTAGGAATTAGTAAATGTGAAGATGTAAGGTTTTTTTTCCATTTCAGTTCAAGGATTCCCTAAAATTTAGTGATGATACCACTGGTAGTTTGTGAATCCCAGGTTAAGAGGTCATTATTTAGAGTAATCCCCTAATCAATCCCAAAGATTATTTTCATTGTTAGAGAAAACAGAAGCAAAATACATTTATAATAACTCTGTCTCTACATTATTTGTGAATACAGTCCCATTTGCCTTGAACCATCTCATTCCTTTATATTCTTATTTATTCATATATATATATATATATATATATATATATATATATAATTTCTTATTTCTTATCCTTTCAATGTCCTTGTCAGGCTACTTAGTCTAAGGTTTAGCACTTCTTACATTATAATGGAAAGTGGAACACATTTGTTGATCCTGTTTCCAACTTTGCTTCCATATCCCACACATAACTTTTTAAGTCTTAACTTAGTTCTTTGTACAATTATATTACCTTCTTTAGCAAACTTCTCCTTTTACATATCTGGTGATTTTCCCCCTCTTTATATCTTCATAATTACCTTATTGAAAATCTCATCAGAATTGTCAAGGAATATTTGAAAATGTATATTTTTTTGTTTTATGATAAAATTGTCACCTTGAAATTGCCATCACAATAATGAAATGCCAGTTCTCTTTGATTGATGTTTTTTTTTGTTTCTACTGCTTAATCAATGGATTTATATTATAATCTGATCCTATAATCTGATATGATCTCAACCTAAACTACTGATCAATGTGTCCACCATCCTCTGCTTCTGGCCAGTGCTCTTATTCTTACCTAAATGACCTGGAAAAGAGTCCTAGGTACATTTTATACTATCCATCTCTCATAGTTCCTCCACATTTTGTCCCTGACATCTATTCAAGGACATGATCAAACTCACAGGATTCCAGAGAACTCTGGGTCATCTCCTGGTTCATAAGATGATAAGATTGCCCAGTTTCCACAGTAAAAACTATTAACTGAGACAAGCCTATGCTATGAATGCATAATGAAATTGGCAGAGTACAAAAATGACTATAGTTAATATTGGAGGAAATGTGAAAAGAGCTGCACTATAATACCCTATTGGTGTAAGTGATCAAGCCATTCTGGAAAATAATTTTGAATTATTCTAAAATAATCTTAGACCTTTTGCCAAAAGATTTAGTGTTACACATATCCTCAAGGAGGCCAGTGAAAAAAGAAAAGCCTCATAAATGGTAGAATATTTATAGAAACATTTTTATAGACAACCAAAAAATGAAGAAGATATCCATTTATTGGGGAAAGACCAAAGAATTTGTGGTACATGAATTTATAAGAATTTAACTATCCCTTTCACATCAGGGGCTTAGGGACATGGTGCTCCCTCTCCTTTCAACTCCTTGATCAGGAAAAATCCCCTTTTTTATGTTTAGACCTCTCTTTATATCAGAGAAAAAAGTCTAAAGCTTTTTCTTTTCCTTCTATAAGGTGTTTGCAGCATTTTATTATAAAATTTGGGTTAAGTACTTGGTCATAGATTCCATGTCATCTGCTGACCTTCCTGTGTGATGTGCAGATTCCACAAAATTCCTAAAAAAAATTCCCATTCAATTTCTTATGCCAACCTAAAATTTAGCCAAACTGCAAAGGGAAAAGTTATGATATGGAAGGGATTACTCTGCTTTAAAAAAGCATAAATATGATAAATATAGAGAATTTTGGTAAGACACGTATTGGTACAACATGAAGTAAGCAAAAGAAAGAAATATTATAATACCTATAATAGATATATATATATAAATATGTATATATGTACATATAACTATATTTCAATCACACATAGATGCAAACTAGAGATAGATATCTAGATAGATGTTATACATACACATATATGTTATATATATAATATATTACAAGAATGTTCAGAAGCCAGCTCACACTAATTTATAAAATCAGATTGTTAAACTCTAAGACAACAATAAATAAAATAAAGGAATAGTTAAATTATTGAAGGACCATGACTATGGATGGATTGGATTAATATAGTCAATTAAAAATTAACCCAGATATTCAACATGAGTTAAAAATCCAAAGGTATATCAGATGAAAAAAAATATGTATAAATGTCCATTTTAAATGGACAAGAATAATAAAAATTACATTTAAAAAGCTGATGAAGTTGATCTTCCAATTCAAAATTTTTCAATTATAAAAAGACTATCAAAAGAATATCAAAACTAACTTCTCTTGGAGGCAGGAAGAAGGAAAAATAAATTAGTGAACTAGGAGAGATATGAGATAACTCTATTTGTGTTCATATATAATGAGCCTATAAATATAAAACTGAAAAACAATTATTTAGTAAGAGTGCATAGGAATATTATTTAGCTATTTCATAAGACATTTAAAGAAATTGACTTACAACTATATCAGCATCTTTGCATCACTCCTGTAACAAATACAAGTAAACTGGCTGAAATGAGGAATGGCAGATCTAAGACTATAATGTTCCTAGCAGAAAAGTTACACTCTATTGAAAGTGAATGCATAGAATGCTGAGCCTAGAGTCAGGAAGTTTCCTCTTTCAAATCTGTTCAAATCCGACCTCATATGCTTACTAGTTTTGTGACCCTAAGAGAATTGCTTAACCCAATTTGCCTCAGTTTCTTCATCTATAAAATGAGCTGGAGAAGGAAATGGCAAACCAGCCCTGTATTTCTACTAAGAAAGCCCTAAATGGGGCCATAAGGAGTCAGACATGACTGAAACAACTGAACAACAAAATCTAATGTGAATAACTAAAAGACTTCAGTAAAGGGGCTTCTAAGAATTGTGTTGCCATGTGTGCTCTAAGTTTGACCCTACTTTTCCTTGGATGTTATATATATTTGTGGCAAAATGTGTAAGAGGTTTTTTTTGGAGGGAAGGGAAGGTTTGTTTTGCACCGATATACTTAATATACTTTTATACCAATTTAATATACTTTACTAAATGGCTAATATCAAATAATTAATAATTAGATTGTAGAACTTTGGATTTTGTTGTATGTTTTTAGTTTAATATAATCAATTATGCCTTACTCTTCCCTAATTATTCTTTTATTTTGCTGAAAAGAAAAAAAAATCTCTCATCTGTAATTTTAATAAGGTCAAGAATTTTTCTTCCTATTTTAGAGTTCATTTGTTCTTTATTTTTATTTTAGTGAGAGGAAATCCATACTTAGTAGAAATTCACTATAGAAAACAGAGTTAGATTCTAACAACCACCAAAAACTAATCTTTCACTAGAGATTGCTAAAAATACACTTTTCTACACAAAAAATCTTTATAAGACATTAATTCTGATAATATGCATTCTTAGTAACACAGTAGCCATGAAATAAGCCATAAAATTCAGTGCACAAAATAAAATTAGTAACATTAGTAACATAGTAATATTTTATTGCTAACAATTACCTAGAATTCTGACCTTTTATGCTATAACATCTCAATTTAAAATTGATTTCAGGGGGGCGGAGCCAAGATGGCGGAGTGAAAAGGTGACTTTCTACCTCTCCTCCGATCTTCTCTCAAATCAACAATAAAATAAGCCTCTGAACTGATCTTCAAGTCAACAAACTCAGAAATTTTTGGGCACGGCTCTCTGGAGAACTTCATATCAGGTTAGTCGGACTCGGACAGAGAGATAAATAGACGACCCCTGTGCAGGCCGGAAGTGAGGGTGGGACTCAGCTCAGCTCATCTTGGAAGAAATTCTAAACTCCAAACTCCAAATTCCAAACACCTGGAGTTTATCTGAGGCACTAGGGACACTCTGCCCTGATTGGGGGCAGGTGTTCTGGCAGACATGCCTTGTTTAAGGAGTAATTCGGACTTAGTCCTAGTCCCCACCTGCCCAGCACCTTAAGTCAACTCGCCGAAGTGCCCCAGGGCAAAGCGTCTTCAGCCGCGGGGTTTTTTTTTTCCCTACCTTAAAGAGATATCCACACTGTCTAAAAAAAAAAAAATGATGAAGAAGCGAAAGAGAGCTCTCACCATAGACAGCTTTTATCAAGGCAAAGAAACGACCTCAGATCCAGAGGTTTCTTTAGACAAAAATCCAGAAAAAAACAGCAAGGACCATCACTAGTCCCTGTTTCAAAAGGCCTTTCTGGAAGATTGCATAAAGAACCTCAAAAGAGAGCTGGAGGATAAATGGGAAAATAAACTGAAATCAGTGCAAAAAGGATACAGTATCTTGCAAAAGGGATATGATGCCCTGCAAAAGAGATATGAAAAAGACACCAATTTATTAAAAAATAAAATTAGTGAAGTGGAAAAAGAGTGCAATGAACAAATTGGCCAGTTACAAAAGGAGCTTAAAAAGGTAACTGAAGAAAACAACACTTTAAAAATAAGAATTGAACAAATGCAAGTGAATGACTCACTAAGACTTGAAGAATCAGTCAAACAAAAACAAAAAAATGAAAAATTGGAAGAAAATATGAAATATCTCCTAGGAAAAACAACTGACTTAGAAAATAGATCTAGGAGAGACAATTTAAGGATTATTGGACTTCCTGAAAGCCATGATGAAAAAAAGAATCTAAACACTATCTTCCAGGAAATCCTGAAAGAAAACTGCCCTGAGATTGTAGAATCAAAGGGCAAAATCACCATTGAAAGAATTCACCGATCACCTCCTGAAAGAGACCCCAAAATTAAAACCCCAAGGAATATCGTGGCTAAATTTCAGGACTATAGCACCAAGGAACAGATTCTGCTAGCAGCTAGAAAGAAACAATTCAAATACCGAGGATCAATAATTAGAATCACACAGGATCTGTCAGCTTCCACACTGAAGGATCGAAGGGCTTGGAACCAGATATTCCGAAGGGCAAAGGAACTTGGATTACAGCCAAGAATAACCTATCCAGCTAGAATGAGCATTATCCTCCAGGGAAGAAGATGGTCATTCAATGATATAGGTGAATTTCACCTATTTCTAATGAAAAGACCGGATCTGAACAAAAAATTCGACACCCAAACACAGAACTCAAGAG